>BPLR01006858.1:0-99734 GCA_021605095.1 Caerostris extrusa
TCTGGCTGCTGCTCAGTTCTCTGATTGCAGGATATAAGCAAGCTATCACTCTCTAAAAGCATTACTTACTTTTATGTTTATAAAATTGGCTGCACTTCTGAAGATGAGATTTCAGGAGCTACACCAGCATTCTCCTTCGGTTACTTTCCCTCCTGTTGCCATGCTTGTTCCTTTCCATTCACCAGCCAACTATTGATCCAAAAATAGCTCATGTATTTTGACATCAATGCTGAAGAAACAACTAAAGAAGATTCCGTCCGCCATGGCGCATCCACTAATTGGTTTTCAAAATGTTGTAATGGGTTGTTAGCGCTTTCTAACATCGCTTCAAATTTCCTCATAATCATCATTGGTTTCATTCGCTTTTCCAAAGCCCTCAAAACGTTAGTATCATCGGAGTTGTCCATTACCATTTGTTCTTCCAAGTCAAGGTTATTTACGACTTCATGCATCTGACCCTGAAATTTTTAAATGTCTTTGGACCATATTTCTTTGCTTTTTCGACGGTTTAGACTAAGAAACACAAATTTTGAGCTTCCTTCCTATATTAGTAAGTTGGAACTCGCTAAGAAATTACAGTACTGACAAAGTTTTATTAAACATCTGTCATATTAAAAGAAAAATCAAAGTGGAAATACTAGTTTTGATTAATATCCAAAATTGTGCTTGTGCAAGAACAACAGCATCAATGAATGTTTCAAATTGAAATACAAGAATGAGCATAACTTTTGCCAATTTAAATTACATGTCGTCTTGAATGAAATATAGCTCGTTATTAATATAAATTAAACTAAAATATTTTGTGTTCTGTTTTCCTTTTCCTATTGTTAAAAGCCAAAGTCACCAATTCTGTTTGGTTGTTTTGTCATTGATTTATTTTCTATATATTTTAAGCTTTTATACTTGAATTTACCATTTGGCTTCATCTATTTTTAAAAAATATATTATAAAGATAAGTGGAAAACATTAATTTCATATCATCTATATAACTCTTTGGGGTAAATGCATGTTTTCTTCATAAAGCTTCATTTTTGCATGTTTAAGGTTGTTTTGCTTCAAAGGTTGGAAGCTTTTTTGAAATTTTTGTTACTATTTTATTTAGGGTTATTTTTTGAAATGTTCCACCAAAAGGTCAGAGTATCAAAAACAACATTAGAATATCATCTATTAAATTATAAACTAATTTAAAGACTTAAAATCACATGTTACATTTTAGGTTTTCTTCATAGTTTCCTGTTTTAACAAGTTTATTCATTGGTAGTACCCCCTACTAAAGTTTTCTGTTTTTAAGTTTGATGGTATCTCATATATATATATATCTATATATATATCAATATATATAATAAGCTTACTGTTTTTAATGCTTTAAGATATTTAACAACATTAAAGTTACAATTCCCCTTCCAACTATTTAACTCATAAAATAAGGCAGTAACTTGTTATCATAAAATTCTGGATTTTTATAGTTTCATTCATTTATGTAAAATAAAATAAAAGCTATAATGCTTAGATTATCATACTAGAAAATACTTTAAAACTTTTAAAGATGTATTATTTGATCCATATATCTCCTTTATTAGTAATCTTTTTGATTGTTTGATATAAACAATCTAAGGTTCTTTAGATATAACTCTGCAATATTGAATAATAAAATACAATATTATATAATAGCTAATACATACACCGGCTTTACAAAATGAAATATACATTTCTTTCAGGTGCTGAAATTATTTTAACAAATGGTTCCTTTATCTCAATTAATCCATTGCAGAAAACAGCGCTTCCTTTCTGTTTTTATTTAATTCAGCTCTAATTGTGAAAGTCGAGAATCATTGTCAGGTCATATGGAGGGCTTTGCCGTTATCACTAGAGGGCGGAGGCTGCATCTCCGCATCCTTTCATACAAGTAAGTAGGACATGTTCTGTTGAAGCCTTTTTGAAATTTGTCTAACATTCATTCAACCAAAAATACCATTCGTTTAAATCTGTTTTTCTTTTATTCTTTTATGAACTTGAAACCATTTCTCATTACACGAGTTCCAATTTTCTTTTTAAGTTCTGAGCTGCGATCTGTTTCATTTCATTCAGGTGAAACATTGAAATAGTTAGCCATAGTTCTACAACTAAAACGCTATATATTCAGGAATTTGATTAACGCGTTCCCATCTTCATTTTAAATTTGGACAGAAAATATGATAACGAGTATCAAGGAAAAAAACTACACCTACAACCGGATTCTGTCTTCCTATGGTCTGGTTTGACTTGCTTTCCACGTTATTATCATCAACACTATTTATTGCGTGTAGAAAATTTAAAGCGATAGGTATATAATGGATTGACGATGACCATGCATTTTTGCTAAAGAAACTAATAAAAGAGCATGAAATGTTTATGATCAATGAATCCTTAAAAGGAGTTTAGGTCTTATTGTCACTTGAAAATTTAAAGAGAAAAGAAAGATTCACAACTAAATTCATTTTTCTAGATTTGAGATTCAGATTTTCATTTTTCTCAAATCAGGTTTTGAAATCAGAATGGAGTTCAAATGATAATAAGTTCAACTTAAAATGGTGGTAAAATCTAATTAAAATTATCATGTTCTTTCGTGTCGAAATGTTATTCAAAAGGCTAGCTCTCTTTATCATAAATTTCTGTATTTAACTACATTTATTTAGATACGATCATTTAGCTTCACATTTCTGTTTAAATGCAATATTTGCTTCATTTGTAAATGCGATAGCATTTGACCTTTTTCTTTCAGTGGCGCAACAGCCCTGACTGAGCGAAAAAACTGTACGTTGGCAAGTTCTGAGACCTTGAGATCGTCTTCTATTGAAATCAAGCGAAAGGTCTCTATACCAACTTACATCTCACTAAATAGCTGGATGTGCATGGGTCATCTTCACTGAACAAATGATGCATGATAATCTTTTATTATTAGTGATTTTTGATATAAAATATCACAAAAATTCATTTATGCTAATGCATTCGCTGATAAAAGATACCATTGATGCAACTAGCAATAATAACCACATACTTAAAGAGCTTCCCTTGCAAAATAAAAATATGTTCTTTTGTTGCTTTCAGAAAAATTTGAGCTAAAGTCGATTGGTTGCCTAGTTCTTCAAACTCCGTTTACGGAGACAGCTGCTGCTGCATTTTGTTGTTGTGCTGGTACCAGAAAGAGATTGAAATCGCTTCATCAGTTCATATGGAAGGCTTTGTAGCAGAAATGAAAGAGCTGTCTTTGCGCATCTTCCGCACACAAGTAAATGACGTGATTCACCTGTTAAGAAGCGCTTTTGGTAATCTAACATTCTATCTTAAAAAACACCGCTTTATTTCATCCTCTCTCTTTCTGTTGTCGTGGAAATTTAGAAACCATTTCATCGTGCACTGGATTATTTTCTTTTAGATTTTGTCTACGTCTCGTTTTTTATTTAGTGTTTCGTTGAAAATAAATTACGTAGATTTCTTCTACGAAAACTTGTACTGATGAGGGTTCGTTAGATCTTTTTGCGTGTTTTGATTTTTTAAATTTTGGTTGATTACTTTTGAAAATATATATGTGATGGAAAAAAATTTCAGCGGATTCGTGTTGACATGGTTTGGGTTGGCTTTCCGTCTTATACCTATCTCACTCATACTGTTTGTGCGATGAAACGACCAGGCATGCCACCTGTGTCCAAAAAGTATAAAGATAAATTTTTCAGTTTTCCATTCCAGGGACTTAGCAGGTTTTTATTTTTTCTTTACTAAGGTTTGCTGGCACTGTGCTTCAGGCGTGTTGAAAGGACATTGGCGTCAAAAACTATATTCCATTATTGTTTGAGTCACGCTTGGTTGTGAACCGCTTCTACAGCTGCAGTTTCGGCGATAAATTTTGAAATGTCCAGAAAGTCAGTTCGAGCAAAGAACGTCGCATTAAATTTTGTTTTGCCGAAATCATATGAGAATGTTGCAGAAAGGCGTTCTAGGGAGCATTCCTATACCAGGAAGAAATGTTTTTAGAAAGTAGTCATAGCAGGTTGAGAGAAGGCCAAGGCAGAAAACGCTTTGAAGACGAAGAGCCCTCATGGAACAGAGCCACCAAAATCAGCCGAGCGACACTCACGTCCAAAAAGTATTAAGGTTTGACTGCACTTTTGCAAGCCTTCTGTTCCACAGAAATTCGAGACCTTGGTGACGATAGTTGGGAGTTCAAAAAGGATCGGATTCGGAGAGTCCCATTTGAAGTTCACATCCAGCGCGTCGAAATCTCAGGTTGTGCCGACTGCTGAATGCGCCAGCTCCAAAATGCGTGCCGATTCACTGGCTGACTTTCAAGTGGCCAAAAGGAAGAGCCCATGTCGTTCCGCAACCATCGTGTTTACACCGTGATGACTTCTGGCTACTCCTCAGCTCCACAAGACCACTCCTGAAAGACACGCCTTTTTGAGTCGAACTCAAAGAGATTCCAGCAAGTGAATCTCGAGGCGCTCTGAATATATCCCTCACCAGTGACTTTTTAGCATGCATTGACTATTGGAAAAAAAGTTGGTATAAGTGCACGTGTGTCGGAAGGGATTACTTTGAAGGCGATAAAATAAATTTGGAAAAAAAAAATACAGAGTTTTTGAAAAAATAATAACTGGTCTTACTTTTTTGGCACAGTAGTAGGTATATAATGGATTTGACAAATGAAGTTTTGTATTTTTAAAGCTGAATAAAGAGTACAAAATGTTATGGCGATCAATCTTAAAGGGTTAGTCTTATGATACTTGAGAATTTTTAAAAAAGAAAATGCACAATTGAATTGAATTTTCTAATTCACACAAATTTTCTTTTTTTCAAATTGGTTTTGAAATCAAAAATTGTGTTAAATGATACAAATTTGTTTTTAAAGGTCATTAATATCGTTAAAATTACCATTTTTTTTTTTTATTCACGAATTGTTAAAATGCAGCTGCATTTAGAGACAGAAAATGCTTTCTTTTTAAGGGGTAGCGTTATTAGCCCTACCCTAACGCTCTACATTCATATTAAGCAGGGACCTACTGTATAAAGGGATTTCAAAGCAATACAAACAGCCATGACACCACATCGAAAAAATGTGGCACCGAGCTCCAATCAGTCGCCATCAAGCCCCAAAATATCTAATTATTTTTTATGAAATATTTCATTATTTTTAATAAAATATTTAATTTGATAATGAAGAATATATTTTAATTCACTTATATATATATATATATATAATTTTTTTCAAACTAGAAGATGAGAATCTTTATTAACAAGGTGCGTGCTTGATTGCAGGACAACGTGGATAAATGCACTTAGTATGAAAACACTAAATCCTGTTGTCAAAATGTCTGTTCAATTATTCTGACCTGGCGTTTAAAGTGGATTCCGAACAATTGCAAACATCCATGACGCCGCCGAGACTTAAACCTTAAACTTGTGGCACCGAGCGGTAGAGCGCTTTTCTTCTTGATTGGTGCAGCAGCCCCATGATGCGCCAGGGTGTCACATACTTTAGATATTCTTTAGATATTCTTTTTACGGGTAAGGTTGCTAGTCTTACGGTCAACGCTCTACAGTCATATTAGACCGGGACCTACAATTTAAAGTAGATTTTGAACCACTACAAACATTAGTGGTATACCGAAACCTGTGGCACCGAGCTTAGAGCGCCTTTTTCTTCATTCACTACAAATATTCATCGCACCGCCGGTACTCCAACCGGAAAACCTGTGGGACCGAGCGCTAGAGCGCCTTTACCTAACAGAAGTTACACTCATGTCCATAAGTTAGGATAATTCAGAATCACACAGAAATTGAACTCTAAAATAAAAATTTCACCTGTAGAATTATCACACACATCTTGAAGAAGAATATGCAAATTACAGGAAACCACCAGATGGCGCGGATAGTACGTCACAATGACGAGTGTAAGAGAGGGGTATATAAGGAATGGTGGCAAAGAAGTAAAATTGTTCACAAGCGCTTTAAAAGCCTTTCAGTGCAATAACCGCATAGTTATGGCACAAAGGAAGCATTTGGATGATTTTTTACGTGGTAGAATTATCGGACGACTGGAATGTGGACGTACCCAACTGGAAGTATCCGATGAACTTGGAATCGCTCAGAGTGTCATCTCCAAGCTTTGAAAACGATTCCAAGATGATGGTAATGTGAGTAGATGTTTCGCCCCCGAGTTACAACGCCGAATGAGGACCGGTATTTAGCAGTTACTGCCAAAAGAAACAGACGGAGCACAGCATCAGACCTGTCTCATGAGCTCTCTTCAGCTACTGGTACGACAGTTTCAAGGCAGACCGTGTACAGACGCTTAAGGTACATTGGCCTATATGCTCGTAGGCCTGTCAGATGTGTTCAACTTACCGCAACTCACTGTCGCCTGCGTTTAACCTGGAGTAGAGAGCATGCATTGTGGATACCGCAGCAGTGGTCTTGTGTGATATTTTCGACGAGTCCAGGTATAGTTTGCAGTCTGATTCTCGCCGGACTTTCATATGGAGAGCGCCAGGTACCCGTTACCACCAAGAGAACACCATTGAACGACACCGTTACGGTGGTGCAGGTTGGCTCGTTTGGAGAGGAATTATTCTTGGTTCCAGAAATGACCTGCATGTTCAGAGTGTGACGATGACAGGCCACATCTATTGGGATGTCATTCTGGAACAACATGTACGTTTGTTTCGGGGCTCCATGGGTGCTGAATTTCTGTTTATGGATGACAGCGCCCATCCTCACCGTGCAAACATTGTAGACGCCTTCAATTGGAGGATATCGCCCGTATGGATTGGCCAGCATACTCAACGGACTTGAATCAATAGAGCATGCGTGGGATATGCTTGGCCGACGAATTGCAGCCCGTCAACCCCCTCCCACCTGTCAACCGGAACTTCGGAGGGCATTCCTTGATGAGTGGTGCAATATTCCCCAAGATCAGATTGATAATTTGATACTCAGCATGCCTAGGCGTTGTAAGGCCTGTATTGCATCGTCCGGGAGACATACTCCATATTAACCATCATATAACCGTGTTATACTGTTTTTGTAAATAGGTTTTTTTTTTTTTTTTAAATTTGCTTCAGGGAGTAAAAATCGCAATTTTTATTAATTATGTCAAACATATAGCATCTTTTTTGCTCTTTACCTTTTGTTTAATAAATAGACTTTTTACAAATAAGTTAAATTTGTTTTGCTTCTGTCTCTTTCTTTGCCTGAACTTCATTATCCTTAATTTATGGACATGAGTGTAAAAAGCAATTTCATAAACATGTACGTCTAATTTCTAATTAAGTAAAAAATAAAAAAATAATATTTCAAGATATTTTAAAATACCCCTAATAGATATCTTACGTTCCCATAAATTAATTAAAATGAAGATGATAAATATAAATTTTTTTATTAAATTCTACCTCTGTTGAATATTTTAATCTATAAAATTGTACTTGTTTCATGTTAAATAAAGATTGAATTAATTACTAACTGTGTTTCTTACACTAAACCTCTAGCACGGAAAATTGATCTGATTAGAGATAATTCTGCATATAAAAGCAACAACTGTGAGGTCTAATTGAAGCTCTTCCAACTGTTTTGAGTTATTTTCGGTGTATAATAATTGGATTTCTTTTTATATTTGGATTTCCTAGCTTTTCAAGAATCCAAAATAAAGAAAATAAAGAACGATTTAAAAATAATTTTCTGCAACTTAATAGGAAATAATACGTTATTTCCGAAAAATTTCTCTATTAAAATTATTTAAACGAGAATCATCACTAAAATAAAATACATCTGTATATTTTGAAATGAAATTCAAATTAATTTGCCCAGAAAAATGCATATAGAAGCACGAAGCAAAGGGGACATAAAATAATAGCACATTATTTTTAGAAAATCAATTTGATCATAAACTCTCAAGTGGTTGTTAACGCAGAACAGTAGCTTTTGTTGCAGTTAAGTGTATTCTTTTTTTTTTTAAAAAGTGAAATAATGGAAAAAAAAAAAAATTGATAAAATTGATTACTCTCTAAAGAATGTAATAATAAGTTTTTAATCTCGAAAATTTTCTGATAAATTTATACTCAATGTATTTAAATATTTTTGTGATTGGAAATAAACGGAGAACATCAATTTTAACTAAAAGAAAAACTAATTTTGTTTATTTTAATTTAAATGAAAGGCAGTTTTATTAGAAATCTACAATTAATAAAAAATAACAATCAAATAATCATATTAATCATATTATAATCATATTATTAACTGTCTTGTCATCATCATCAAAGGCGCAACAGCCCGTTGTGGGCCAATGACCGTCTGCCCATTTCCAGATTTCGAGACAGGAGATGTTTTTGTGGGATAGGGATGTCTGCCCTACGCCCAAGGATAGTCATATTATACCGGGACCTACGTTTTAAAGTG
Organism: Caerostris extrusa; assembly: GCA_021605095.1. Taxonomy (NCBI): domain Eukaryota; kingdom Metazoa; phylum Arthropoda; class Arachnida; order Araneae; family Araneidae; genus Caerostris; species Caerostris extrusa. Next base: position 8,428 of record BPLR01006858.1, read on the forward strand.
GAACCGAATCACTACAAACATCCTTGACACCGCCGGGACTCGATCCCAAAATCTATGGCGCCGAGCGATAGATGATTGCCTTTCCTCTTCTTCATTGACAAACAGGTCTATTATGAGCCGAAACCGTCTGCCTGATCGCATATTTCTAGACATGTGATGGTTTTTCTTTTTACGAGGTGGGGTTGTCAGGCCTACGTTCAACGCCTAACAGTCATATTAGACCGGGACCTGCGGTTTAAAGTGGATTTCGAACCACTACAAGCATCCACGGCATATCCGGGACCGAATCCGATACCTCTACCACAGAGCGCTAGACCTCCTTTACCAAACAGAATTTTAAAATTAATTTAAAAATTAAATATCATAAGGATCTACACCTAAACAATCATTTTTCTAACTAAGCATAAAATTAAATAATAAAATTTGAAATATTTTAAATAACCTCCTAATAGATATCTCATGTTTCGGTAAAATTATTAAAAATAAAGAAGCTAAAAATGGAAATTTTTATTAAATTCTGCTGAATATTTTAATCTATAAAATTGCACTTGTTTCAAAGTAATTAATTCAAGCCTTACTTAACAACTATATTTCTTACTGTAGTAAGCCAAGTGCCCAGAAAACTGATCTGATTAGAGATAATTCTGCATATAAAAGCAACAACTGTCGCGTCTAATTGAAGCTCTTCCAACTGTTTTTTAGTTATTTTCGGTGCATAATAATTGTATTTCTTTTTATAATTGGATTTCCTAGCTTTTCAAGAATCCAAAATAAAGAAAATAAATAACGATTTAAAAATAATTTCCTACAGACTAATAGGAAATAATACATTATTTCTGGAAAAAATTTCTCTATTTGGATTGTTAAATCACTAAAATAAAATACATCTGTATATTTTGAAATGAATTTCAAATTCATTTGCCCAGAAAAATGCATATAGAAGCAAAAAGCAAAGGGGACATAAAATAATAGCACATTATTTTTAGAAAATAAATTTGATCATAAACTCTCAAGTGGTTGTTAACGCAGAACAGTAGCTTTTGTTGCAGTTAAGTGTATTCTTTTTAAAAAAGTGAAATAATGGAAAAGCACGAACTTGCGATGTTTATCTATTAGTTATAATTGATTACTCTTTAAGGAATGTAATAATAAGTTTTTAATCTTGAAAATTTTCGGAATTAAGTACTTTTTGTGATTGAGTACATTGAAAATAAATGAGAATACCAAATTTTCCTTAAAAAAATATTAATTTTGTTTATTTGAATTTAATAAATTTAAATTTAAGGCAACTTCAATTTTATTACAAAATGACAATTAATGAAATCGGACAAACAAAAGAGAATGTAATTATTTTATTAATTGTTTTAGGAAAATATAATTTTTTTTAAAGGCAGGGTGATTATAATTAAAGTCATACTTTAGAAATGATGTAAAAAAGGAACCATTCGTCAATATGAGTTCAAATTTGAACTGAAGATTCTTGAAGGAGGAAACGGTACGGCATCAAAAAAGTTCGAAATGTATTCATAGATGGCTCTGTAAGCGCATAAAGAAAGTGAATATGGCTGCCAGTGATATTTTGAATCAAAATGACAACGTATTCGGCGTGAGTTGCATATTAAACGAACTGTAGTGTTCAATGTGCTTGATTGTTTCTGTTTTTGACGGAAACAAATGACTTCCAAGTCATTCAACAGTTGTGGCACTGTAAGTGGAAAGCCCATCCACCACGGAAAGGTCATACCAAATTGGATGGGAAAAATCGGTGGAACTGTTTTGGGAATTGTGAAGAGTGGTTCTTTTTTTTTACAGCATTTTGAAAGTGGGACTTTAATTATAATCAACCTGCATACATTTCCTTGATAATTATTAATTAAATATTCTGGGAAAATTAATGATCTGATTAATTATTAATTAATTATTATTTATTAATAATTACTATCTAATTAACTGTTTAATTATTAAGTAATTAGTTATCTAATAATAAATAAAAATTATTCTTTGAAAATGAATATATACGTATTTCCTTTTAAAAATTTAATGCTGCATATTTAAATACAATGACAGTACATAAAATCAAGGTGAGTATGACTTATCATTAATGAAATATATTAGGTAAAATAAATTAAATGAAAAGAAAATAATTAAAATGAAAAATAAGTTAAATGTTTTTTTTTTGTCATTTCTCATTAATTCATTAGTCATTAATTCAGGATATGGATATGGATAAACAAGTATTAACTTATAAATAAAAACTTGATTTTGTGAAGGTTGATTTAAGTTTGCAAAAGGTTTAAAATGACTTGCCAAACTAGTATTAGTTTCTTAACGTTCACTAAAAATATATTAAGAAGAAATTAACTTATTACTTAAAACAGATTAATTTCCTCGCTCACCACAAGAAAATTCCATACCAAAACTTCTATTTAAAACAAACACCAATTTGCTACATTATTTCACTTAAGTGTGTTTTAAAATTGAAGTGAAACGTGTTGATAAGACTAACGATTGATCAGTATCAAATCACGTGCTCTGTGTTTAATTTTGAATTGCTTGGTTTTCAGAATATATAAAAGTTGTTTCAATTTCCTCAAAATAGTGTCTAAGTATCGGTGACAAAATATGTTCATGATAAATGATTTCAGTTTTTTTTCTCTTAAAATGTTGCTCTATTTATTAAGTCAGCAGAAAATCAACACATAATAATTAACATTTCATTTCAGTCGAAACGAATTACTAATTAAAACAGTTTTCTTGATTTTGTTTTTTAAATAAAATAAATTGCAAGAATATTTGCAAGAATATTTGCAATGTCTTAATCTCTGCGGTTCCTTATCAATCGATTAAAAGTTTAAAACCTTTTCTCGATTTGAAAGTAATAACTTCACACAGAAATAAATTATAAACGGTCCACATCATATTTTTTTATATATTGGATTATTTTAATAAAGAGATATCTTTATGAAATCAATTAGTTATTTTAAATTGTGCTTACTATGATATCTGATTAGAACTTCTCTTAAATTTTCTTCAAATTTTCAAGCATATATACATAATAGTTTTGCCTCCGGAGTAGAACTTACATTTATTAGATAGCACTTTCTAGATTGTTTGCTTCCCTCAATTCAAAAGGTAATATCCAAGTCATTTTAAGTTTTCGAGTATGAATATAACTTTACACTTTTGATATCACAATATTTTTTCTGTTATTAATAAATTCCCCCCAAATTCTCTTGTTTTAGTACTAATATAAAATTTTTATTTCCCTTCTTATTAAAATTACTGAAAGTTATATAATTTTAAGCCTCTTCTGTCCGATTCGTAAACAATTATCCACCAGTTAATTTTAACTGTTCACTGGAGAAATACACTTGTATTTTGTACGGCATGAAAATGCGAGTTTCTGCGGTGCCAGGGATGTTTGTAGTGGGCGAAACCATTTTGGGCCATAGCTCGGTCTAATATGACTGTAGAGAGTAGGGCTGACAACTCTAAAAAGTCAGCGTCTCAGAGCCAAGTCAGACTTCTATCTACGGGTGCACCATCACAATAGAAGCTGTATCTCCTTTCCTCCTTTTGTTGGACACCATAGGTTATTGGACTTGGTATAGATGTTGCTATCTGCCAAGTGGAGCAAGAAAAACTTGTATTTTGTTTTTCCTATTTCAATGAAAATATCTAACTGCAACCAAAATTAATACAAACTTTCAGAAGCGGATATGAGATATATGAATTAATAAAACTTATTAATTCAACAATCACTACTTATAAATGTTAATACGTAACCAAACTAAGACATCTTATATCGACGAGTGCTATTAAACCATTTCAGCTTCCCAGAGATAAGTTTCCACTTATAGTAATAGCTTTATGCAGTAATGAAATGTAAACACATCATCTTGTAGAAGCAAGCTGATTTTAATAGAGAAAACCTATGAAAATCAAATGCGTATAGGTTTAAAAAATTCATAAGCTTTTTAACTGAAATGTTTCAGTCATAATGGCTTATGAATATTAATATAATATCAAGAATAAGTAATCAAAAAATAAATTCTAACCTATTAAACTTACTGCTGTTATATTTTAACCCTCATAATAACTTTATGCCGGAGCAAATTATAAACACATCATATTTTACTAAAAAGTTATTTTTATTAAAGACATATTTTATGAAAATCAAATGAATATTAAAAAGCATTAAAAAATTTCATAAACTTTTTTTCACTTTTCCATTAAAACGTATTTCAATGAAAATTGCAACTGGATATTAATACATTATCAACAATAGATACTCAATAGTTATCCTCCAGCTAATTCGACTTCCCACAGCTAAGGTTCCACCTGCAGTAATAGCTTCGTGCAGAAGTAAATTATAAACACATCATGTCTGCACAAACAAGCTCATTTTAATACAGAGGAACCGATCAGAATGGACCATCATGATTAAGACACATCCTGCGTTTGTGGTGGTGACTACTTGGTCATGCAGTCTGGCCATGTAACGGCCTCATGATTTTCATTAAATGTTCAATAACATTGACTTGCCACTAATTAATTCTGCATTCCCTCGTCCATGTATTGGCGATGGTCATCATCTCCGTCCTTATTTGTGGATGAATGTGTATTCTACTATATCAAATCTCCCCATTGTTCGTACAGGTCGCTGGGTCCTGACTGAAATGCTCATATATTGTCAAACTGGAAAGGGTCCTATAGGCAACTCCACATTTATTGATTTGTCAATGCCTGGATTTGAAATTTGACGGAATATTTGCAATGTCTTAATCTGTGCTGCTTCCTTATATGTGCTGTTTCATTATTAATAGTTTAAAACTTTTTTTTTCCATTTAAAAGATAATAATAACACATAATATTTTTATAAATTAGTTCATTTTAATCAGAAAACTTATGACAATCAATTTTCAGTAATGCATATCATATACATGAATTAATAAATCGTATTAATTCAGCAATCGCTGCTTGTAAATTTTAATCCAGAATCAATCTCATTCATCTTCTATCCGTGAGTGCCTTTCAACCATTTCTAAGTACCAGAGATAAGTTTTCACTTATAGTAATAACTTTATGCAGTAGAAAATTATAAACACATCACCTTTACAGAAGCAAGCTGATTTTAATAGAGAGAAACTTATGAAAATAAAATGCTTATAGGTTTAAAAAATTCATATGAATAACATAACCTTTTTCACTGAAATATATTTCAGTGACAATAGCTATTGAATATTAATGCAATATCAACAATATGTAGTCAAAAAATATGTTCCGGCCAATTAAACTTACTACTGTTATATTTCCATCCTCATGATCACTTCACGCACAGACAAGTTATAAACACATCATATTTTCCTAAAAAGCTCATTTTAATAAAGAATCTCATGAAAATATAATGAATACTAATAAAGCGTTATAAAATTTAATAAGTTTTTTTTTTACCTTTGAATTGAAACATATTTCGATTGAAAATTGAGCCTGAATATTAATACAGAATCAACAATGGCCAATGGATGTCCTCCATGATGGATGGGTTATGTTTTCATGAACAAGCTCATTTTAATAAAGTGATATCTTAAGAAAATCAAATGAATACTAATAAAACTTTCATAGTAAAAAAATTTCATAAGCTTTTTTCACCTTTCCATTAAAATGTATTTCAATCAAAATTGCCACTTAATATTAATGCAGAATCAGCAATGGCCAATGGATGTCCTCCAGCTAATTCGACTTCCCACAGCTAAGATTCCACCTGCAGTAATAGCTTAGTGCAGAAGTAAATTATAAACACATCATGTCTGCACAAACAAGCTCATTTTAATACAGAGGAACCGATCAGAATGGACCTTCATGATTAAGACACATCCTGCGTTTGCGGTGGTGACTACTCGGTCATGCAGTCTGGCCATGTAACGGCCCCATGATTTTCATTAAATGTTCAATAACATTGACTTGCCAGTAATTAATTCTGCATTCCCTCGTCCATGTATGGGCGATGGTCATCATCTTAGTCCTTATTTGTTGATGAATGTGTATTCTACTGTATTAAATCTGCCCATTGTTCGTACAGGTCGCTGGGTCTTGACTCAAATGTTCATATATTGCCAAACTGGAAAGGTTTCTATCGACAACTCCGGATGTATTGATTTGGGCAATGCATGGATTTGAAATTTGTCAGAATATTTGCAATGTCTTAATCTGTGCGTTCCTTTATATATCGATTACTTTTTCGATTTGACGCAGTTAAAAATGCAGTATATTTTCGTGCATAAGCCGATAATATTTAGAACTTTTTCTAAAGCTAAATTTTTAAAGGCGGTTTATATACGGATTAGCTAATCTCGTGAAAAACTACTTTTCTGTCAGGAGGAAAAAGTGATAAATAGCTAAATATAGTATTCTTGGATTATTTAGTTTATATTCTTTTAAGTTTATGAGAATGATTTTTTTTTTTATTTTCAAAATTGTTTATATTGCTATTTTCTTCCTCCATTCTTGGACTTGCTGCTTGGCAGTTTTTAGTAAATGGAAAACCATAATGTTGTTAGAATTTTCAGTAAACATATTAGAATGTTGAGCAAACTATTGTTAAAAGTTTTAGCAAACGTATTAGAATTTTTTTACAAACTGTTGTTAGAATTATTAGCATCTGTTTATAGAATATAAGATATATATAATGTGAAACAATATAATGTCAAACTGGAAACGCTCCTATCAGCAACTCCGGATTTATGGATTGGCAATGCCTGGATTTGAAATTTGACAGAATATTTGCAATGTCTTAATCTGTGCGGTTCCTTATATATCGATTAAAAGTTTAAAATCTTTTATCATAAATTAATAAATAATGCCATCTACTTTCGTGTATAAGCCGATAATATTTGGAACTTTTTGTAAAGCTAAATTTGGGAGATCGGTTTACATATGGCTCAGTTTATATATTCTCCTAAAAAACGTAGGTATTCTACCGTTATTCAGGCGCAAGTGGTAAATCGCCAAATAGAGCTAAATATAGTACGTTTTTTTTTTTTTTTTTTTTTGCCTTATATTCTTTTAAGTTTACGAAAAGAATTTTTTTTTTTTTTAATTTTCGAAATTATTTATATTGCTGGGTTTTTCGCCATTCTTATACATGCTGCTTGGCATTGTTCAGTAAATGAAAAACCATACTGTTGTTAGAATTTTCAGTAAATGTATTAGAATGTTTAGCAAACTGTTGTTAGAATTTTCAGCAAACGTATTAGAATGTTTAGCAAACTGTTCTTAGAATTTTCAGCAAATGTATTAGAATGTTTAACAAACAGTTGTTAGAATTTTCAGTAAATGTATTAGAATGTTTAGCAAACTGTTCTTAGAATTTTCAGCAAATGCATTAGAATGTTTAGCAAACAAACAGTTGTTAGCAAATTTTCAGAATTTTCAAACGTATTAGAATGTTTAGCAAACTGTTCTTAGAATTTTCAGTAAATGTATTAGAATTTTCCTGTTGTTAAACGTATTAAAATTTTTAGCAAACTGTTAGAATTTCCAGCAAACGTATTAGAATTTTTAAACTGTTGTTAGAATTTTCAGTAAATGTTTAGAATGTTTAGCAAAAGAATTTTCAGCATCTATGTGTATATTTCTATGTATATATAATAATCTATATCTAAAATATAATCTATCTATAGCTACCCATCATCTATACCTAGAATATAAGAATTTTTATCGCTCATCTTTAGATAAAAAAAATAATATATAACAGAAACTGAGACCAGCACAGATACTACACATCTCATACAACATACCAAATAAATAGAAATAATGTGCTAGCATTAGATAGCATAACTGTCGTCATTTTGGAGTCTGGTCTATTTAATTCAAAGTGAATAGATTGGAAAATATTTGATGCCAACATTTTTTGGCTTCATTGTGACACGTTTGAACGTTACAGAAATTTATTTTATTTCGTCTTATATGCGGGGTTGTTTCCATTGGGTAAATTCTTTCAGGAAAAACAGACTCTCGGTTTATACACTGGCCTATATTCGGAAATATAGGTATTATAAGTTTGTTGTAGACATTGTTTCAAAAGAGGAGACCCGGTGGGGTTTATGATGCTCAGCATCTTGCCTCATTAGTCGAACTACCTGGTGTGAGTTTTCCAGATTTTCCCTGTACAATACAATTTCAGATTTTCTCCTTCTTTGACGACACAAATACAAATCAGATCCCCCCTCCCTCTACACGTGCGCCATCATAACAAAAATTTTTTTCCCTCCATCTATTGAAAAATTATTTTTGGATGTCCGTTTCGCACTGAAGGACACTAAGGATTATACACAAGAGAAGGCTGCTGTATTTTTTTGTTACTTAAATTACGTTAAATAATCAATATTTAGGAACCTGATAGATGAGTGGTTACCGCTCGGTGCCACAGGTTTCAGGTTAAATGCCGGCTGTGGCATGGATATTTCTAGTGGTTCGGAATCCACTTTCAACCGTAGGTCCCTATCTAATATGATTGTGGTGTAGGGCTGACAACCCTAACCCTAATCTATGTTCTGTCTCGAGATCTGCCAGTAGGCAAACGGCTTTGGCCCATCATGGGGTTGTTGCGCCAATAACCAATAAGAAGAATCAATATTTAGCATAAGTACCAATCATTAACTTATTTATTTATGAGTATTTTCATTATATTCAGTTAATTGTGTCAGGTTACGAAAATTTCCTCTTAATACGAAATTTGCCCTTATCCCACTTGGTATACAGCAACATCTAGACCAAATCCATGAACCGGTGTGGACTCATGGAAGAATTGAAAAAGGGACAGCTTCTGTTGTGATAGAGCGTCCGTAGGTAGAAATCTGACTTGACTCAGAGACGCTGACTTTTTACGGGTCAAAAATTTGTTACCCCTACGCTGAACAATTATATTAGACCGGATCTGCAACTTAAAATGGATTCCAAACCACTACAAACATCCATGGCACCACCAGGAAGGATGACATTAAGGAGAGATCATTCCATGAGGGCATTAAGGGGGAACTACTTCATATTTGCTTATCTTATTGGGAGGAAATCCGGAAAACTCTCACCCGGTAGTCCGAATCCCGAGGCAAAATGTTCAACTTCAACAACGCCATCGTGACTCCTCGTTTTTAAAACAATGTCTGCAATAAAGCCGCTAGCACATTAAACCTCCGCCCTAGTGCTCACGAGCGACTCGCGCTACCTTTAAGCCACGAGTCGTGCTAATACGGAATTTAACAAGATTAAAAGCATTGATATATTTTTACGATGCCTTTTTAAATTTCTTTTTATTTATTTGTACACTAGAAAAATATAAAAATTAAGGAGCTTTTTTTTTTAATATTTCGCCAAAATATATTGTCCGTATATCGTAAAGAATATTTTTTTCTGTATTTTTTTCCAGGCAAGATAAATAATAATAATAATAATAATAAAAATATATCAATAAATATCTCAAGATGATAGACGAATAGTATGAAGGAAGTTGACATAAGATCCTTGAAAATAAAGCACCAATAGCAATGACAAAAAACTAAAGTTTGACATATTTCTTATTGAAAATATTTGTTCCTTCAATTTAAAAAAAAAAAAAATAGAAATTGAAGAATAGTTTTGGAAACTCTCTTTAATGGATAAATCTATTTTTGTAATGAATAAAGACTGGAAAAGTTCCATGACAATATTACTTAAGTAACTTAATACCCAGGTAATTTGAAGAGATTTTAAAAGAATGTCCTTTTATTTTTTTCATTTTATTGCAAAAATTTATTTGGACGAAACCTTATAAATGATCCTGAGGTAATGAAATAAAAAGCAGGTTTTTTTTTTTTTTTTATAGAAAGTGGTCTGATGGCCAATTGGCTAGTGCTCCGGCCTTTTGTACCACAGAGCTTCAAGTTCGAATCCTGGTGGCGGCATGGATGTTTGTTAGTGGTTGGGAATCCACTTTTAATTGTAGGTCTCAGTCTAATTAGCTCAAGAAAGTGCACTAAATGGCCGTAGAGCGACAAACGCAGCATCTAGAGTAAAATAAAATAAAAAATTTTAATATGTGAATTAAAATTTAAAAAAGCTTTATTTGCATAATCAACATTTTAGACAATTGTTTATAATGTTTTACTTTGTTGATATTATTGCAAAGTTTATTAATCATTGCGTTGCTATTATTTAAAATTTTATTCTTCTTATTTAAAATCACTGCGTTGTTTATTGCAAAACGTATTTGGCCGAAATCATATACATGAACCCTGAGATAAAGAAATAAAAGAGATTTTTTACAGTCCTCTACGGTAAAATAAACTTCAGTAAATATAAATAAAGTTAAATTGTTTTGGTATTCCAGTTAATATTTAAAAGGTTTACTTATATAATCGTCTAATCGATATTTCAGGCGATTATGTAATCTAATCAATGTTGTGTTTCTAATCAATGTTGTAATTTTTTACTACATTGATAATGTTGCAAAAATTTATTATTGCGTTTTAATTATTTAATAATATATTGTTATTATTTAAAATTCACTTCAGTGCTTATTGCAAAACGTATTTTGCCGAAATCATTTAAATGACCCTGAGGTTAAGAAATAAAAAGCGATTTTTTACAGTCCTCTACGGTAAAATAAACTTCAGTAAATGTAAATAAAGTTTAAATTTTTGCATTCCAGTTAATATTTAAAAATCTTTACAATAATCATATAAACAGCATTTTAGACAGTTGTTTATAATGTTTTACTATGTTGATATTATTGCGGGGCTATTATATACACAGTCCAGTCACATTAATGTGACCACCACCTACTTTCGACGTCAACGTGAAATAACCAATTACAAAAGGCAGGTGGCAGCACATTGCAGTGGAGTGTATATAAAGAATTCCAATTAGTACTACTTAATACCACATTTCACACTCCACTTAAAGCCAGATTGTACAAGAGGGTATATTCTGGATTTTGACAGGTGGTCACATTAATGTGACTGGATTGTGAAAAATCGCTGCATTTTTTATTGCAAAACCTATTTTGCAGAAGTCATATAAATGATCCTGATGTAAAGAAACAAAAAGCGATCTTCTATAGTCCTCTAGAGTAAAGTGTAAATAAAGTAAAAAGTTTTCATGTTTCAATTAATATTCCGTTGTTTACATAATGTTTAGCAAAACAGTTAAGTTTCTAAATTTAAAATATTACAAAAAAATAAATAAATAAAAAAAAAAAAAAAAAAAATCTGTTAAACTTTTTATTTTATTTCACACTTCAAACATTCAAAATCTACAAAGAACCAACAAAAAACTAATCTTTAAGGGAATTATTTTCCTTGTCACTATCTTTTTTCCTTCTATAACCCAGTCTAATTTAGAATAATTTTGTCTACCTACATATGTAACAATATAAATGATGAGTGAAAAGAATCCATGTTTATAAATTAAAAAAATTACTGTTATTTAATTTAAAAAATAAATAAATAAATAAATAAAAATAAAAATAAACTGTCAATTTTTTTTATTTTATTTCACACTTGAGACATCGTTCAAAATCTACAATAAAAATAATCTGTCAATAAAAAATAATCTTTAATGAACTACCCTTCACTTTCAACATCCTTTCCTTCTATAAACCAGCAATTTAGAATAGTTTCGTGCTTTATAGGCTATAATTTGTGATTGCATAAATGATTAGGAAAAAAAATTCATGTTTCTAAATTTAAAAGAAAAAAAAAAAAATAAAAATAAAAAACTGTCAAAAATTTTTCAACATTTTATTCACACTTCGAACACACACACTTCCAAAACCTACAAAAGCACCAATAAAAACTAAACCTTTAAGTGAATCTCACTGAAATTTCGCATCAATGTCTGTCAACTGTCTATAATTCAGTATCTGTCGCACTTTTTATTTTAATTCAGCCTTCAAACATCTTTCAAGATCTACAAAATACCAATAAAACCCTTTAAATGAACCATTTCGCTTTCATCGCCCTTTACTTCTATTAAACAACAATTAAAAATAGCTTCGTTGTTTATAGGTTATAATTTGAGACTGCATAAATTATTAAATAAAAAATTCTTTTCTAATTTTAAAAAAAAAATTCAACATAAATAAAAGTTATCAAACTTTTCATTTTATTTCACACTTCAGACATCTTTCAAAATATGCAAAGCAACTATAAAAATTAACATTTAAAGGAACCATGTCACTTTCACCAACCTTTACGTTCAATATACCAGCAATTTAGAATAATTTTGTTAATAATTAGTTGTTTATAGGCTATAATTTGTAACTACATGAGAGATGAGGGAAAAAAATAATAAGTTTCAATATTAATAATAATAAATAATTTAAAATAATTTTCTAAATTTAAAAAAAATCACTTAGAAATATTAAATGCAAAACTGTCAAACTTTTAAAAATTTTATTTCACACTTTCAGAAATCTGTCAAAATCTACAAAGCACCCATAAAAACTAACCTCTAAGTGAGCCTCATTGAAACTAACCTTTAATCTCACTTATATACTTATTCTCACTTATTATACTTTCATAAACCAAAAAACTAAAACCCTTACCAAACTATCTTTAAAAAAAAAAAAAAATCAGTTTCTAACCACTCTAAAAGAACATTTGCGAGGCAAAAATAAAATGTTAGCAATGAAGTATGAATGTGTAAGAGAAGCCTAAAAAAGAAGAAAAAAAAACCACACGAAAATAAAGACAAAGTAATTACCAGTAAGTATTGCCAATAAAAATACCAATAAAAACTAAATGAACCATCTCGCTTTCACCATACTTTCCTTCTATAAACCAATAATTTAGAATAATTTCCTTGTTTATAGACAATGATTTGTGACAACATAAATGATGGAAACAATTCGTTTCTAAATTTAAAAAATTACAAAAATAAATGAATAAATAAAAATCTGTCAAACTTTTTATTTTATTTCAGCCTTCAAACATCTTTCAAGATCTACAAAATACCAATAAAAATTAACCTTTAAATGAACCATCTCACTTTTACCATCTTGTCCTTCTTTAAAACAACAATTTAGAATAATTTCGTTGTTTATAAGCTATAATTTGTGACTACATAAATGATAACGGAAAAAAATCCATGTTTCTAAATAAAAAAAAAAAAACTCTCAAACTTTTTTTCAATTTAATTTCACACTTCGAACATCTTTCAAAATCTACAAAGCACCAATAAAAATTAACCCTTAAAGAAACCATCTGACTTTCACCAACCTTTCATTCCATAAGCCAGCAATTTAGAATAATTTTGTTGTTTATAGGCTATAATTTGTGACAACATAAATGATGAGGAGGAAAAAAAAAATCATATTTCTAAATTTATAAAAAAATTAATAAATCTTAAAAACTTAAAAAACAATAAATAAAAAACCTGTCAAACATATTTTAACTTTATTTCACACTTTCAATCTCACAAAATCTACAAAGAACGAATAAAAACTAACCTCTAAGTCACTTAAACCAACCTTTAATCTCACTTTCACCATAGTGTCCTTTTATAAATCAAAACCTTTACCAAACTATCTTTAAAAAAATAAAAATCAGTTTCTAATCACTCTAAAAGAACATTTGCGAGGCAAACATAAAATGTTAGGAATGAAGTATGAATGTGTAAGAGAAGCCTATAAAAAGAAAGAAAGAAAAAAAAAAAAAAAAAACACGAAAATAAAGACAAAGTAATACCAATATCAATAAGTAATACCAATAAAAATACCATCTCAAACTAAATGAACCATCTCACTTTTACCAACCTTTCATTCAATAAACCAGCAATTTAGAATAATAATTTTGTTGTTTATAGGCTATAATTTGTGACTACTTGAAAGATGAGGAAAAAAAATAAATATAAGTTTCAATAATAATAATAATAAATAATTCAAAATAATTTCCTAAATTTAAAAAAAAATACTTAAAAATTATTAAATAAAAAACTTATTTTAAGTTTACTTCACACTTTCAACCTCACAAAATCTACAAAGCACCAATAAAAACTAACCTCTAAGTGAATCTCACTTAAACCAACCTTTAATCTCACTTTCAACCATACTGTCCTTTTATAAACCAAAAAAACTAAAACCCTTACCAAACTATCTTTGATAAAAAAAAAAAAAATCAGTTTCTAACCACTTTAAAAAGAACATTTGCAAGGCAAAAATAAAATGTTAGGCTTCTCTTACACATTCATACTTCATTCCTAAAAAGAAAGAAAGAAAAATAAAAAAAAAAAAAAAAAAAAAAAAAACCCACACGAAAATAAAGACAAAGTAAAAAGAACAAAGAAGAAAATAAAAAAAGATGGTTGTTTGCTGAGCTATCAGCGCCTCTCTCCAGTAATGGCCCTGTCATCCCAATTATTTACACAGGTGCATTTACTCTGGAGCGTTCTGGGAATTGAAGAAGTCCCTTTCCCATCTTTCATGTTCTTGATGGATACCGAGAAGTTGGGTAACAGGAGACGTCCAGTTCGAAAAGTGGTCTCACCACAATGGCTTGGCAGGGATGGAAGGTATGGATCTCTTACGGATGGGTTATTGAGTTTCATTGTGCAAGTCCACTTCCGGCATCTTGAGACTGACGCCTTCCCACCCCGCAACACGAGGTGGGCTTGTCTCAATCCTTTCTTTCGTGACGTACTTCCGCCTTTCAGTTAGACAGCAGATCAAACACATATCACCTGTCCTCTGGGTGTTAAAGAGTGAAGATGTCGCGCGGTGACGTAATAGGGTTGATGCAATTTTGAGCGTGTTTGAAAGAGGGTCGTTCAAAAAGTTAAGTTCTATATGGTGATTTATATCTTGGCGATGCTTTCCTGTGCAAAAAAAAAAAAAAAAAAAAAAATGGGCTAACTGTCATGAATTTTTGTTCATTATGGTGTTATTTATTTATTTATTTATTTATAAATACGAAATCTAGAGAAAAATTGCAAATTAAAAAAAGGAATTTACGTCTATAAGTAACACAGCAATGGCTATTAAAAAAAATCAATCTATTATCAACTGTAACTATGCTTGGCACCATTAGACTTTTACAAAAGGATGCCTGGCCCCATTACCTGGCACCATTAGACTTTTACAAAGGATGCCTGGCCCCATTAGACTTTTACCATTACTTATGTAGAAGGTTTAATGCTGCCACAGGGGTTCTATTGCAATCCACAGGTTTCGGGTTCGAGTCCCGGCGTTACCATAGATGTTGTAGCTGTATTGAATCCACTGTAAACCATAGGTCCCGATTTAATATGACTACTACTACGCCACACCACACCACACCACACCACATCACTGTGCCTAGGGCTGAGTTGCCCCTATACAATTTGGGAATGATGTGGGTGAGAAGTCTGACTGGGCTCCGTGACGCTCTACAGTCATATGAGACCGGGATCTACTGCTAAAAGTGGATTTCAAACTTCTGCAAACATCCATTTAACGGCAGGTATTCGACACGCTAAACACTCGGCCATTCAGGCCGGGTCCCATTAGACTGTTACAAAATATGTAGAAGATTTAATGTTGACAGTGGGGCTACTACACTTTTGTGTTGAACACGCCAGGATTTAGAAAGCCCAATTTCAAGATTTTATATATGTAGTGGAACGGGTCGTACCACAGAATCGAATCCTGACGGGAGCATGGATGTTTGCGTATCCACGTTAAATTGTAGGTACCAGTCTAATTACCCTAAAGTGTGCCCAAAATGACAGTAGAGCGACAAACAAAATATTCACATCATTTAATGTTATTTTGTTTATATTTTAAAACCTGAATGTTTTAAAACATCTTCAAACTGCTAAATGATTGACTGATAGAAAGACTATAACTGTGCTAAAAGTTAGCGTTATCTACTTCTGTACTAGCTAAATAAACCTCAATATTCGTCACTTTATTGGTAAGAGAGCGTAAAATGTCACAACAAGGCATATTTGCCTGGAGGGCATTTTCGATACACATGACCTCTGGAGATATGTCAGTAACCATGAGAATACGGTTGGTACCCATGGCATGAGACAGAAACCATCAGTATGTATTGAATCAAAATATCTGTCATTCATTTAATATTATATGAAAGAAGTCCAGAATATTTTAACACATTTTCAAACTGTTAAATGATTGGCTGTTAGAAAGTGTGTAACTTTGTGCCAAAAAGTTATCCGTTATCGACTTTTGTACTCGCCAAATAAACCTCAACATCTTTCACTTTATTTATAAAGATCGATTTGCATGGATGCAATTTTTTTTGATAAACTTAAAATATATAAGAACCAGAGGTCTGGGTGAAGTAGCATCAGCCTCATGAGAATAGAGTAGGTATCCCTGGCATGAAACGAAACCGTCAGTACTCATTGTATCAAATATCTGACATCGTTTAATGTTATATGAAAAGAGATCCAGAATGTTTTAACACATCTTCAAAACATACAAACGATTACCCTGTTAGAAAACAGTGACTGCGCTAAATTGTAACATTATCAATTTTTTGCTAAAAAAACCTTCAGTTTCAAACCATCACCTTTAGATAAAGATCACATAATGTTACAACAATGCGAATTTGCCTGAAGGCCATAATTTGAGTAAGTTATGTGAACAAGAACTCTGAAGACTTGACCGACTTTTAGAGAGTGTAACTGTGCTATCGACTTCAGTACCCGCTAAATTATCCTCAACACCTTTTTTACTTTATCGATAATGATCGCAAAGTGTTATAATAATGCGAGTTTGACTCGAGGCCATTCTTTGAGTAACTTAATATACATGAGAGAAGAGCTCTGGAGACATGTCCGTAACCATAAGAATATTGTCGGTACTTTTGACATGAGACGAAGCTGTCAGTACGTATCGAATCAAATATCTGACATCATTTAATATCATACGAATGAGATCAGGAATGTTTTAATCCATCTTCAAACCATTACACTGTTAGAAAGCGAGTGCTGAAAAGTAACATTATCGATTTCTGAAGACGCTAAAAAACCTTCAGCTCGAAACCATCACCTTTTGATAAAGATCACATAATGTTACAACATTGAGAATTTGCCTTTTGACCATTCTTTGAGTAATTTAAGAAATACGAGCAAAAGCTCTGGACACACCATGGGTATCGAATCAAATATATGACATCATTTAATATCAACCATGAGGATAGGGTCCATGAGGATAACCATGAGGTAACCATGAGGATAGGGTCTGTACCCACGACACGATACGATGTCAGTACGCTTTGAATCAAATATCTGACATCATTTGATATTATATAGAAGAGATCCAAAATGTTTTTAACATATCTTCACAACATACAAACGATACACGAAAGCGAATGATTGTGCTAAAAGGTAACGTTATTGATTTTGTAAACGGAAAAAACTTCAGTTTCAAACCATCACCTTTGATAAAGCTCACATAATGTTACAAAAATGCAAATTTGCGTGGAGTCCATTCTTTTGAGTAACTTAAGATATATGAGAACAAGAACCCTGGAGACATGTCAGTAACCATGAGAATATGGTCGGGAATCATGACATGAGACAGAGACTGTCAGTACGTATGGAATCCCAAATAGCTGACAATATTATATGAAAGAGATTCAGAATGTTTCAACACATATCTGAAATGCTAAATTATTGACTGTTAGATGAATGTAACTTTGTGCTAAAAGATAACGTTATCGACTTTTACAGAATCTGAAAAATCCCTTCATTTTCAAACCATTCTTTTGATAAAGAGATCATAATGCTACAAAAAATGCGAATTTGCCTGGAGGCCTTTCTCTGAGTAACTTAAAATATATGAGAACAAGAGCTCTGGAGACACGTTAGTAGCTATGAGAATACGGTCGGTATCCAAGACATGAGACGAAGCCGTCAGTACGCATTGAATTAAATAGCTGACATCATTTAATATTATATGAAAGATATCCAGAATGTTTTAACACATCTTCCAAACGTATAAACGATTGTAATGTTGGAAAGCGAGTGACAATGCTGAAAGATAACGTTATTGATTTTGGCAAAAGGTAAAAAAAAAACTTTCAGCTTCAAACCGCCACCTTTTGATAAAGTCACGTATTGTTACAATAATGCCAATTTGACTTGAGGTCATTCTTTGAGTAACTTAAAATATATGAGAACAAGAGCTCTGGAGACATGAGAATATGGGTGAGAGAATATAGAGAACGGTGAATAGGATCGGTATCCATAACATTAGACGAAGCTGTCAGTACGCATTTGAGTCAAATATTTGAATTTAATATTATGTAAGATATCCAGAATATTTTAACATATCTTCAAAAACGTACAAACGATTACATTGTCAGAAAGCGAGTGACTGTCCTAAAAGGTAACGTTATTGATTTCTGAAAACGTAAAAAAAAAACCCTTCAGCTTGAAACCGTCACCTTTTCGATAAAGATCACATAATGTTACAAAAATGTTACAACAATGCAAATTTGCCCGGAGACCCGTTCTTTGGGTAAGGAATTTAAAATATACGAGAGAGCGAGGGCTCTGGAGACATGTCGGTAACCATGACGACGCGGGAAAGGAACAAATGCCGTGCGGTTGTGCGAGAGAAAGAAATAAGGACGTAATGGGGTGATAACAGTAAATGATTCGTTTCTTTATTTCCAAGGGGAGTGATCGTTGCGTTGCCGATTTCAATTCGGATGAATCAGTTTGGTAAACGAGAATGAAGAGAAATGTCCCCCAGTCAAGTGGGGGCGGTTGTGACGTACGCTCGTTACTAAGTGCTCCCCCAGAAAATAATTTCAGTCGAGCTGGTTTAATGTAAGGCGTTGCGACTGGCAACTGGTTCGTTATCGAGTTTTCGGTTCTGTCTGAGACTGGGTGGTAATTTGGAAGTAGGAAAATGAATTACAAAAGAAGTTTTCTTGTAACAAAATGAAATGTCTAGAAAAGTTTAAAATTAAATACTGATGAATTTTCATTTATAGTGAAATAGATTTGCCACTCAATAGCATTGTTTGCGCATTGTATTAGATTGACTTTTAAACTAAAGACATATTAGAGGAATGATGGTTAATTAGCTAGCGCTCTGGCCGTTGATACCGGCTTCAAGATCGAATTCTGGTGGAGGAACGGATATTTGTTAGTGATTCGGAATCCACGTTAAACTGTAGGTTTTTAGTCTAATTAGGCCACAGTGTGCAAAAAATGACCGTAGGACGACGAACCAAACTAAACCTAAAGACAGATCCATATACGCACTAATGTTCATCTGACCATAGGCGTTACATTTTGAATACATACGCTTTTTTATACCTTTATAAAAGAACATCTGGTAATGTTTTAATCCATTGATATGTGAAAAAACTGCTAGTAGCAGAACCGAAATCTTGTTTCCTTGAAATCTAGCAATTTTTTGGCATGTCTTTCCTCTTCCATCCAAACTTTATTTTTTTATTTCTAAAGGCAAGAGAAAATGATAAACTCTTATGAGGACAAAACAGTGCAAAAAACACACAAGAAAAACGAAAACAATAAGAGAAAAACATCAATGACTCATCAGCAAAGTCTTGCGCTACAATATATTTTCACATCGGAGTCCCAACGCAAGGCTGGGCATCCTGCTATATGGTACTTGTCCATAATCTAGTCTTTTCCACAGAGCAGGAAATTTGGGTTATCAAAAATGCCAATGCAGTTCAGATGGCTCATCAAACAGTCATGGCCTATCGCAAGTCTAAATTCCGTGATAGCTTTTTCAAAGGTTTGTCCGAAATGCCCTGTTCCAAAATGTTCCTCCAACTCCTCGAGTAGATACGAACAGTGAGTAATGCCTTCCATCTAAGCCTCATTTGGTTTTTTGATAAAAAATAATTTCATG
Organism: Caerostris extrusa; assembly: GCA_021605095.1. Classification (NCBI taxonomy): domain Eukaryota; kingdom Metazoa; phylum Arthropoda; class Arachnida; order Araneae; family Araneidae; genus Caerostris; species Caerostris extrusa. Next base: position 28,304 of record BPLR01006858.1, read on the forward strand.
GAACGAAAAAAGCTGCAAGTATTTGGCTGTTGGACTTACCCGTGTGCCCTTCTTAGACAACAAATCTGCCAGATCATTACCTAAAATGTCACAGTCATTTAAATGCCAATGTCACAGCAAAATGCCACTGATCATTTACCCAAATGCAACAGAACCATGGCACGTCTTTGTGCCATTCAGTGTTCAAGTTGCTCGTTCCCAATACCATCGCAATTTTCACGTGGATGTCTTTGCATCAATGACAATCATGACTTGTGCTTAAGTCGTTTTCAGACAAACGTCGTGAACTATTCTCTCAGACATTAGAGTATCCAAAATTTCTCTGCACATTTCCCAGAATGTCAAGAGTAATTGATTGTAGGACCACTTCTCATCAGATGCGTCGATAGATTCTGTTGCACGTCTGGGTGGAGATTTGTTCTTTTTCAATGACTCACATTTGACTCATCGATCTATCTGGTCAAGTTATATGCACGATAGACAGATTTACGTGCATTTCAGCATCTATACGACGGCAAGACGAACTAACTGTAATTCGACAATTTGACCCCTCATAAAATCATATATCCGAAACAGTCTACGGTGTCCTTGTCCAGTCATCTCTTAAACGGGCTTGAATGGCAGAGTGTCTAGCTCTCTGACGCTCATTGCCACAGGTTTCGGATTCGAGTCCCGGAGGTACAATGGATGTTTGTAGTGGTTCATAATCCACATTAAGCCGTAGGTTCCGGTCTATTATGACCGTAGAGGTCACAAACAGATTTCTTCTCACCTACATCATTCCCAAATTGTAGAGAGGCAACTCAGCTCTAGACACAAAGATGTAGTGTGTTGTAGTAGTAATCTCTTAATCCTCACGTGTCTTCTGAATTGTATAATTTTTATAAATTCTGGATTCTGTAGGCGACAAAATATAGTTACTGTTGGGTGATATTCCATTTCCTTGCCTTCTATCTCTCATTATAATCACGTGACAAACTGGTATTTGAGATTTTGCATAATTTGTTCAGTTTGCGTATTCCCGAGATTTGCATATTTACACTGCCCAATGCTCATAGTGTTGCATTTTCTATGTTGGGCAGTGTATGTAAAATATACGTTTCGTGTATTTTTATATTTTTTATGATTGATTGATTTTTAATATGATTTTTTGGTTTCTATTATATTGCGTTACTCGTGGCTCAGTGGCAATGTGTGACACTAGTAAGCTTTAGGACGGAGGTTCCATCCGCTAGCGGCTTTATTGTAAACAGTTTCAAAATAAGGGAGACTCGATAGCGTTTGGGATATTCAGCATCTTGCCTCATTAGTCAGAACTACTTGGTGGGAGTTTTTCCGGGTTTTCTCCCATACGATAGGCAAATGCGGGGTACCATAAACGTCCTCTCAGTACTGTCCTCCTTCTTCAGCGACACTGAGCAGAAGTCAGACTTCTATCTAAGGATGCTGCATCGAAACAAAAGTTACTCCCTCTTCCCTCCTTCCTTGAGGGGGATACGACGACGACGACGACAACAACATTTTCATTATAACGCTAAGATTTGTCTAAATTATACTGCAATATTAACAATTATATCAAGAAAAACATTGTGTTATAACACATATAAAAGCATTAACTAATAATTTAATAACTAAAAATGCTTATTTCACTTATGTTTGTCAATTTTATACATTTATTGAATTACAGTCCTTTGGCCTTCAAATTATTATTATTATTTTTTTTTTAATTTTGTAAAATATATTTTAAATTCTGGAATTCCGGGAATAAACAGATCTAGATATTTTATAAAATAAATGATATTCTGTGGGGATTAATTAATACATTTTGCCCTAAGTGATTAATTAAATGAGCTAATTAACTAAATTCAACTCATTAGCAAATTATTTATTTCAAATCAGTTCAACATTCGAGATCACTTCTGTTTGAGCGGTTGAATGTTGAATTCAAATGAGATAACAACTACAATAATTAGTTAAATTCCGGAAAGATATGATTGTTGTAATGGATTTAATCGTATGAATAAAATGTGTTTAATTAGTGATGTACCTCATATTTAAACGTTAATTCTAATGAGAAATATTTCCTGTTTACATGGAAGTATTAAAGTTGTTCTGATAGGTAATGAATTTCGAATCTCAAATGATTTGAATTTAGGATATAAAATTAAATGGTAAATGATTATTATTTGCTTTTAAATTTATACCTTATTTAGCTTAACTTGTTTTATTCACATTTTTAATAATATTTTTTGAATGTTAGTACACTTAATTATTGCACTTATCATCAACTTAAAAATTTTCTGTGGAAAATTAAAAAGAATTAAATAATTACTTTTGAAATTATTTTAAAAAAATGCAAGCATTTTTTTACTTATTTTTAATGAAAAATAACTGACTACATGAATTTTGCTTATTATATATTAACATGAAAATTCCTGCAAAATTTTTTGAGAAAAAAATTTAAACTCATAAAATTAAGTTAAAAATAATCATCTGGTATTTCATAAAAGAATTTACTTGAAGCATTGCCTGATACGTGGCTCAGTGGTTCCGTGGTAACATGCACCGCTGTTGAGCATTAGGGCTGAGATTCAATCTGTTGGTAATATTGATATAGACACAGCTTCTTAAACGAGGAGACTCGATGGCATTTGTGATGTTCAGCTTCTTGTCTCGTTAGTTGGACTACCTGGTGGGAGTTTTCGAGGTTTTCTCCCATACCATATGCAAACGCCGAGTAGGTTCCTCTTAAAAAGTCCTCCTGGAAGGCAGTGCCCTCCTTCTTCAGCGAGACGGAGCCAAGTTAGACTTCTACCTACTGGGGCTCCATCCAAACAGAAGCTGCCCTCCCATTCCTTCATTCCATGAGTAAACTACTCATGGGATGTCTGTCCTACACTGCAGGATACTGAGTATTAGACATACACAATGATAATAATAATTAGTTATGGATCAAGTCAAAAGTCTTCCCGATAGCGGTCGCTAGCAATGGCGCCGCTTCACTGTACAAGACTTATCTTAAATAATAATTATTATATATATATTAATGATTAAATGCGTTTTGCATAAATATTTTCATATAATTTTTGATACCTTCAAACGTATAATATGCTGTTACTTAATTTTTATGTATTGTTTGAGAATTATGTAGAATAGATGTATTTAAAATTGGTTTGCGGTTGTAAATAATATTTAAAAAAATTAATAAATAAATAAAGGAGAGTCAAATTTTAAAATAAAGATAATAATAAATAAATACTAATATGTAAAATAAATATTAGTGCTAATAATAGACATTAAACATCATAACTTCCCTGAAGGAATATTTATCAACCTTGCTAAAAAAAATGTGAACAACAGCTTTGAAGAAGAAAAGGAAGAAATTATAGATTTAAAGCTTTTAATCTACAGTTAAGTTCGTCTCTCTTTTCCTTTCTTTCTTTCTTTTTTTTTTTTTTTTTTTTTTAAATTTCATTTATCTTTTTTATTGTCGTTGTTGTTGTTGTTGTTGTTGTCAGAGCAAAAATATATAAATAAAAATAAAAACATATTATAAAATTAATATGCAATATACGGATTATCCCATATTTTTGATTTATTATTTTATTTAATACTGGAAGTTAATTTATCGATGGTTTTCCCCAAATACCAGCAAAAATATCGAATATTTAGAAAATTATTAAAATTTTTTTAATCAAATATTTAACCTTCTGCCCTTTTATATTGTTTTTTTAAACGTTCAGTTCATGATGCAAATACTGAAGATCTGATGGATTTTGGTATGTTATTCTTCAGCACTTAGACTTAGAGTACTATTCAAATTAATTCTTTTAAAACATTTTACTACCACATTCTTAAACGAACACTCATAGAGTGGCCACGGAAAAAAGATTGACTCTTCTTCCCTACAGTATTAGTAGCTAATCATTTAAGAATAAAATATTTGGCATTGAAAACTTCTTATGTTTGTTGTTGTCATTATCAAGCACTAATTATTGAATGATTTGTAATAAGTAAATAATTATAAGTAATTTTGAAATTTGTAATAACTATCTTATTGAATGTTAATAATTCATTTTTTGGAAGATATACTAAAGTAATTGTTCTTAGTATGTGAATTGACTGTAGCCAAATAAAAACAAACTCTCTTGTATAAATACGTTAATGTGACGGAAATCAGGTTCCATAACGTTGAGAGATTGCTAATTGGTAATTCCGTACCGATAAATTATTCTTTGGAAGATATTAGAAAATAATTGTTCTTAGTATACGATTCCGGCTTTAAAACGCAGGTCCTGGTCTAATATGAATGTAGAACGTTGGGCGTAGACTGACAAGTCCTCCACGTAAAAAAAACATCTTCTGTCTTGAAATCTGCCTACAAGCAGACGTCTTTGGCTTTCGTTTTTTTTTTTTTTTCAGTAGCATAACGCCATGGAGCTGTTGTGCTACTGATGACGATGATGGGTGAGTGTCTTGCGCTCTATGTCACAGGTTACGGGTTCGAAATTCCAAATTGGAAATCATTTATGAATGAAATTTTAATTATAAATAATTTTGAAATTCGCAATAACGATCTTATTGAATGACGTCGTATTAATAAATCGTTCTTTTGAATATATTAAAATTAATTGTTCTTAGCATATGGGTTCAGCCAAATAAAAATAGACTTACATGCATATGTTATTGTAACCGGAATCATGTTCTATAATGTTGTTAGATTCCAAATTGGCAATCCCTTACCGATCAAATTTCAATTATAAGTTATTTTTGCAATTCGCAATAATTGCTTTATTGAATGGTATCGTATTAACAAATCATTCTTTGGAAGATATTAAAAATAATAATTGTTAGCATATGGCTTCATAGTTGGCAAATAAAAGCAAACTTTCCTGTATGTTATTGTGTTATAAATTTATATGTATCTAACTACATTAAGGAATCATGTTTTTTAATGTTCTTAAATTCCAAATTGGTAATCCCTTAACTATCAAATTTTAATTATAAGTAGTTTCGCAATTCATAATAGCTAAATTATTGAGTGACATTGTATTAATAAATCGTTCTTTGAAAGTTATTAAAAAATAATTGTTCTTAGCATATGACTTGATGGCAGCAAAATGAAAACTCTCTTATACAAATACATTGTGGGTGGAAATCATGTTCTTAGATTTCAAATTGATATCATGCATTTATCAGACAAATATCTATATTTTGTTTTTCTTTTTTTTACAACTAATTTAAATGGATTTAACTTTTTATATGTCCATAATCTTTCCTCACACTTTATGGATTACTATACTAACAGGCAAAGGCGGACACAATATGTATAAATCCATGTTTTCAAGCCAGGATTTAATGCTGCCTCCAGATTCGTTGGGGAAAGGGGGTCAGCCAATAAAATCCGATACCGTTCATTTATCTGGTTGGATAGTATGTCGGGTGTTTCCGTCGATCCGACACTTCCCGAAGCCGCATCATCCGAGGAGCCGATGGTCCGGTCTCCAAGGCAACCAATTGGTCAGACGATACTTTGCATCATTTGCCAAACCACTTGGCGCCATGCTAATAGAATGACTGCATACAGAATTGCGCCATTACAAACTGGCGCATATTTGGGAGACGGATTTGCTATTTCTGAATGGGTATTTGTTTCTTTGCAGTCTGTTTTCGATTTGGATTTAATGAAATTGGTTTAAAGTATATGTAGATCATTTGGCAAGGAGGAATGATGGATAAAAGTAGAGACTTTATTTTTTAAAAATATTTTTGACTTATTTGATAAATAATATTTTTTTTCTGTTTTTCAAGTTTCTCTTATAGAATGAGAGACAGAGAGAGAGAGAGAGAGAGTAACATAATTCATTTTCTCATAAATAAATTAGTAATTGATAAAATACTTTGTGAAGATATAATTTATGACGTGTAATGAAGAATGCACATTGAATTAAACAATATACATTTTCACACAATACGAACAATGCATAATAATTGAACAATATACATTTTGATAACATGCTTTAGTGTTCTTATGGTAAATGCATTTATCCACGTTGTCATACAAGATAACGTTATTCACAAAACATTTTCATCTTCTAGTTTGAAAAAAATAGATTAAAATTGAAAAAATATATTTTCATTATTTAAATAAAATATGTTATAAAAAGAATTATATATTTTGGCGCCTGATAAACGAGTGACTAGCGCTCTGGCGCTCGGTACCACAGATTTCGGGTTCGAGTACCGAAGATGCCATGGATGTTTTATCTTTAACCGTGGATCCGGTCTAATATGACTGTAGAGCGTTAGGAGTAGGGCTGACAACTCTGTCCCATAAAAACATCTCCTGTCTCGAAATCAGACAGATGGTCTTGCCTACCATACGGCTGTTGCGCCAATGAAGAAGAATTAGATATTTTATAAAAAAAAAAATCTAAATATTTCATACGAATTATTAAATACTTTAATGATGTCATTGTTTGTGCAACTGGATTGTAAAAGGCTGGCGTTGTGTGGAGACTTGATACACAGGTTTCAGAACTCACAGCGTTATTATAAACGCTCACATACACGCAATTAAAATATAGAACATATAACACATTTAAAGACATCTAATTAAAGATTCGTGGAAAGATTCTTCTAAGCCAAAAATAAAGACATTTCCTCCTCGGGATGAGAGTGTAAACTACACCCTTCTCAGCGGCAGCGCAGATTGCGCTGTACTTCCTCTCGGATAAGAGACTCGATGCCTGCTGACCATTTCTCCCCAGGGGAATGTACTTGCAGTGCATAGGGAGGGACCCCAATTACAATATTCTATAAAACTCGATCTTAGTGATGTTTCTTTTTTAATCTTCAAAATCTGAAATTCTTAAAAAAAACTTAAATACGTATAAATTTTTAAAATATAAATTTGACATACGACAAGGCAAGCTGTTTGTAAAATATCAGCGTGGCCCCGCGGATTAAGGCATGAGTATCCCTGTTCTAGAATGACTGCTGGTCAGAATGCAGGCTTAGAAAAAGACATTCTGACACATGTCGAAATAAAAAAGACTTTTGTTTATAATACTCAAAATGAAAGTAAAGAAGTAAATAGTTTAAAAGAATATAAGCTGTTAATTATAAAGACAAGCTTCTTTTAAAATTAAATTCTGTTTCTGGTATACTAAAATAACCTGAAACCGTCAAATCCTCAGTATCCCGTAACGATGGCTTCATTCGAAACCGTTATTATGTCGAGAAACAAGGCACAGTGATTCCACGGGTGATTAATCGTGCATAGTTGAAGCCAACCGCCTCCTTCTCAACAGGTGTCACATTAGATTCAGTTATAGTTAACCTTATCTGCAGAAATACTATCCCCACCTTTCAAATCTAATCAAGCTTTTCAAATTCATTTAATACAAAACCCACTACATTTTTTATAAAACCAGTTTGTATACGAAAGTGTTTGCTTAAATGAGGTTTTTAGTATCAATTTTCTTGTTTTATCCTTTTAATTTTACTAAGTAAATTTAAAGTTTTGATGGCACTATCACAGATTCTTAGATATTTTTTATGTTGCCCTGCTCTAAGAAAAACACTTTATATTTAATACAGAATTTTTCATGTTAAGATAACTAAATTTTATTACTTTATTTTTTAAGGCTTTTTAATTAAGTTTTTAGACACTATGTAATTTCTAAGGCCTGATAGCCGAGTGACTAGCGTTCTGCCAAGGTTTAGGTTTGCCGGCGGTACCACGGGTGTTTGTGAGTGGTTCGGAATCCACTTTAAACCGAGTGTGGTCTAATATGGCTGTTGAGCGTTTGAGTAAGGTTGACAATCGTATTCCCGTCTCTCGTCTCGTAATCTGCCAGCAGGCACAGTCTTGGCCCACAATGGAGCTTTGCGCCAATGATGATGATGTGATTTCTAGTTATTTTATTTTTCATACATATTATCAAGATTTTTATTTGTTTATATTGATTATTGCAGTGTTCAGGTTGAGTTCGAGTAAAAACCAGATTGTAACTGGGTGTTTTGGACTGAGCTACTTGAGGCACATGTCGGATGTATTCTTAGCTTTTATTTCCTCACGCATACAATATTTAAACTAAATATTTAACAAATTTAAAGACAGATAATTATAGAATCGTGGAAGGAATCCCTTTCTAAGCCGAATCATGACGTGGTATGAATGTTTGTTTGTGGCAGGAGGAATCCACGTTAAATTGTAGCTTCCGGTTTAATTACCCTAAGGTGTGCCTTTTTAAAATGACAAATCTGAGCTAAATAAAAATCTCAGGATGAGAGACAGTAAACAAACGTTACTGACGATCCAGGTTGTGCTGTACTTCCATTCAGATGAGAGTCTCGGCTGACTAACCATTTCTCCTAAAGCACGATAGGGGATGCTGTTACCAGTGTGAGGAGGAGCACAGTTAATTATCAGGAATAGATATACAAGTTTTTCTATTAACGATGAATTAATTTTTGCTTCATTACAATAAAAATATTTAACAAACTTTTGCTTTCAAGAAAATTAAAATTTGTTTTAAGTTCCAAACATTTGATAACAAAAATACATCTGTTTGAATTTTAAATCATTAATCACTAAATCTTTCAGTTAAGTTAATTATTTTTAAAAAAAAAAAAATTATAATTTCTTTTCGGAATAAAATACAACTTTTTATATAAAAACTTTAAAAAATTTAAATTTTTGTAACGTAATGATCATTTTACAAGTTAATTCTGACAACAAATATCAAGCAATAAACATTATCTATATAATAACTGGAACACCGTAAATATCCAATTAATTTCCCACTCCACAGAAAGGTTTCTAATTCCTAAAAATGCAAATTCACCAACATTTATTTGCTAGTTATCTTTACCACTTTTCCAAACCCACGACAAATGCGAGGAATATTAATTACCCCGGTGAAAAATGATGGATCACAACTTCGATTAAAGATCAATTTATCGCGTAATTACATTCCAATTTCTGTTTTCCCCCTCCACCATAATGATACTTTTGCCACAAAATATTGCAGCGCATTCAAATATTAATTGATTCTCAAAAAATCTTTTTGCATCTTACGCGTTAATGATTAAGTGAACAATTCACCCGACAACAACGCTAAACTCTGTGCTGTCTGTGTCATCATCCGAATTTCGCGGTTTCAGTGCGCCCATAGGTGACTTGAAATGTGAATAATAACCTCTTGATTTTGCATATTCCGTGGTGTCTTTTGTTACCCTGAAGATTGATGGTCCCCGGAGAGGATGCTTCGAAATCCGCCGTCCATTACAAATAAACTATTAATCATCCTTTTGTTTGGGGTTGTCAACAAGTCTTTGTGGAGGGTCCTTGCATCTCAGTTTCACACTTCTGATTATCACATTGTGGGCCATGTGATTGTTCTATTATGTCGGCAATAATGTGTTAATTTTTTGAAGTTTTAAAAAGTGAATTCTTAATGGAAAGCGTTTTATCAATATGCTGTCGTCAGGTTATAAGAGGTAAGCATAATTATAATTTGCTCATGAAAATTATTTGAAAGGTTCATCTTTCATGATTTCTGTTTGCAGGACATTGAATCAAACCAGATTAATTTTAGCCGATTTATTTATTAATTATTTTAATTGATTTATTTTAACTGTCATTAAACTGCATTAATAGATTATTCCGTCTATGTATTGTAACGTCTCGGCCTACATTAGACCTATAACGGCTTCAAAACAGAGCCACTTTCAAACTCATGGGAATACATTAAATTCTCTTTAGAAGCACTTTATATATATAATACCTAGTGGCTGATATATCTGGCGCTATGGAACCAAGGTCTGGCGCCTTCAGTCCCGGCGGTGCCATGTAGTATTGCTAAAAGTATAGTGCATGTGTATAGTTGTAGTGCTTCGGAATCCACTTTAAGCGTGGCATCTCAAGGATCTCATATGACCGTAGAACGTCATAGAGCCTAATCAGACTTCTTCTCACCTACATGATTCCCAAATTGTAAAGAGGCAACTCAGCTCTAGACAGTGATGTAGTGTAGTGTAGTAGTAGTAGTGTACCTTCCTCTCGGGTGAGAGTCTCGAGGGCAACTGACCATTTCTGTTTAGACAGCACAGGTGGCTGTCTTGCCAGTGTGTAGGGAGGAGGAACGTTTACATGATCAGGAATAGATATCAGTTTTTTTATTAAGGATATATTAATTTTGCTTCACTACAATAAAAATATTTAACAAAAATTTGCTTTTGTGAATATTAAAAGTTCTTTTTAAGTTCGTAGCATTTAATAACAAAATACGTCTGTTAAAATTTTAAAGTAAAACTTTAATCGACTAGGTTTCATTTAATTATTCCTAAAATTAAAGATAATAATTTCTTTTTTGAATAAAATACAACTTTTTATGAGAAAATCTTTTAAATTTTAAAAAAAAACTTTTTTTAGTTATATAATGATCATGTACAAGTTAATTCTGACAATAAATATTATGCAATAAATATCATCTTTATAATAACTGCGAACACTTTAAACATCCAATTAATTTCCCACTCCACAGAAAGGTTTTCAAATTCCTAAAAATGCAATTTCACCAACATTTATTTTTCCAGTTATCTTTACCACTTTTCCAAACCCACGACAAACACGAGGAATATTAATTACCCCGGTGAAAATGATGGATCACAACTTCGATTAAAGATCAATTTATCGCGTAATTACATTCCAATTTCTGTTCCCCCCTCTCAGCCATAATGATACTTTTGCCACAAAATATTGCAGCGCATTCAAATATTAATTGATTCTTAAAAAATCATTTTGCATCTACGCGTTAATGATTAAGTGAACAATTCACCCGACAACAACGCTAAACTCTGTGCTGTCTGTGTCATCATCCGAATTCTGCGGTTTCAATGCGCCCATAGGTGACTCGAAATGTGAATAATAACCTCTTGATTTTGCATATTCCGAGGTGTCTTTTGTTACCCTGAAGATTGATGGTCCCCAGAGAGGATGCTTCGAAATCCGCCGTCCATTGCAAATAAACTATTAATCATCCTTTTGTTTGGGATTGTCAACAAGTCTTTGTGGATAGTCCTTGCGCAGTTTCACACTTCTGAGTTATCACATTGTGGGCAATGTGATTGTTCTATTATGTCGGCAATAATGTATTAATTTTTGAAGTTTTGAAATTGAATTCTTAATGGAAAGCGTTTTATTAATATGCTGTCATCAGGTTATAAGAGGTAAAGCATAATTACAATATAAAGCTGTCATGAAATTTTGAAGGTCCATCTTTATGATTTCTGTTTGTAGGACATTGAATAAACATGTTAATTTTAATCCGATTTAAGTATTAATTATTTTAATCAATTTAACTGTCATTAAACTGTAATACTAGATTAATCCGTCTATGTATTGTAACGTCTCGGCCTATATTAATAACATTAATCAGGTTCGTCAAACTATTATTGTTTATAAGCACTTTATATATATATCGCGGTCTATGTCTAACGGTGTAGAATATTATATGTATATAGTCGAATGGCTGAAGGTCTGAGGTTTCAAACCATGTAGTGTTGCTGCCAGTGTAGTGCCATGTGTATAGTTGTAGTGGTTGGAATCCACTTTTTAAGCGTAGCGCCGGGTCTCATATGACCGTAGAACGTCATAGAGCCTAATCAGACTTCTTCTCACCCTACATGATTCCCAAATTGTAAAAAAACTCAGTACATAGCAGTGATGTAGTGTGGTGGTGTAGTAGTAGTAGTGCCTTCCTCTCGGGTGAGAGTCCTCGAGGGCAACTGACCATTTCGTTTAGACAGCACATTTGGCTGTCTTGCCAGTTTGTAGGAGGAGGAACGTTTACATGATCAGGAATAGATATCAGTTTTTTTATTAAGGATATATTAATTTTTGCTTCACTACAACAAAAATATTTAACAAAAATTTGCTTTTGTGAATAATAAAAGTTCTTTTTAAGTTCGTAGCATTTAACAATAAAATACGTCAGTTAGAATTTAAAAGTAAAACTTTAATCGACTAGCATAATTATTCCTAAAATTTAAGATAATAATTTCTTTTTTGAATAAAATACAACTTTTTATGTAAAATCTTTCAAATTTAAAAAAAAAATTGAACTTTCTGTAGTTATATGATGATCATTTACAATTTCATTCTGACAATAAATTTTATGTAAGAAACACCATCTCTATAATAACTGCCGACACTTTAAACATCCAATTAATTTCCCACTCCACAGAAAGGTTTTCCTTATTCCTAAAAATGCAAATTCGCCAACATTTATTTTCCAGTTATCTTTACCACTTTTCCAAACCCACGACAAACACGAGGAATATTAATTACCCCGGTGAAAAATGATGGATCACAATTTCGATTAAAGATCAATTTATCGCGCAATTACATTCCAATTTCTGTTTTACCCTCTCGACCATAATGGTACTTTTGCCACAAAAATATTGCAGCGCATTCAAATATTAATTGAATCTAAAAAATCATTTTGCATCCTACGCGTCTAATGATTAAGTGAACAATTCACCCGACAACAACGCTAAACTCTGTGCTGTCTATGTCATCATGCGAATTTCTCGGTTTCAATGCGCCCATAGGTGACTCGAAATGTGAATAATAACCTCTTGATTTTGCATATTACGAGGTGTCTTTTGTTACTCTGAAGATTGATGGTCCCCGGAGAGGATGCTTCGAAATCCGCCGTCCATTACAAATAAACTATTAATCATCCTTTTGTTTGGGATTGTCCACAAGTCTTTGTGGAGTGTCCTTGCATCTCAGTTTCACACTTCTGATTATCACATTGTGGGCAATGTGATTGTTTTATTATGTCGGCAATAATGTGTTAATTTTTGAAGGTTTGAAAATGAATTCATAATGGAAAGCGTTTTATCAATATGCTGTCACCAGGTTATAAGAGGTAAGCATAATTACAATAGTAAGGATCGTCATGAAATTAATTTGAAAGTTTCATCTTTCATGATTTCAGTTTTGAAGAAATTGAATGAAACCTGTCAGTTAGCAGATTGAACTATTCATTATTTTAATTTATTTATTTTAACTGTCATTAAACTACAATAAAAGATTAATCCATCTAAGTATTGTAGCATCTCAGCCTATATTAGACTTATAACGACTTCAAAAGATGGTCACTTTCAGCTTCATGGGCTTTAATTTTTAATAGAAAACATCTTAGTGGGACGAAAAAAAAGATGGAATTTGAAGGACAAAAATAATTACCTGAAATAAGTCAATACTTTTAAGAATGAGGAAGAAACAAACGAACAGTTAGCGGGACTTAAGAAATTAGCCGAACCAAAAGTGATAGTATTGCAGTTCCCTGCCAACACTAATCCAGAGCCAGCACAGCTATGTACTAGCGATACACATAAGCAAAACCAAAATGAAATTGACTTGAAAAATTACAACTTCGTAATACAATACTGATAAGGGCCATTTTAAAGTAAATGAATAAATGATCGAAAATGGACATTGCAAACCTAAAGGTACCTTTTACGTTAAGTATTATATAGTATTTTTAGTATTAAATAAACATTTATGATAATTTGCATAGAGAGCACCCCATTCAAAAAAACTTACCACAGGTCTCAGATGGCATAATTTACTCCACTGTTTTTTATACTAGTTTATACTACAGATATTTATACTATTCTGTGAAAATACAGATATTACATACATTTTTAATAAGTTTCAAATATTTACATCATACAATAAAATTATGTTGAAATTTATCATCAAACACAATTCATACCATTGAATAATTTCTAATTTACTTTTTATGCACACATTTAAATATCTGAATTCATGAAATACTTCTGACTCTTGCTTACACCTTCCTAACTCGTATCTCGTTCATATCTCCCAAATCTTTCCTTCCAGCAATGTGGGAGATATATTTAGCTCCGATCTTTTAAGCTGCAATCAGTCGGTACTTACTAATCGTTGTAAGTTTGCATTACTGATAAGGGTCATTTTAAACTACTAAATGATCATGTGAAAGGGTGTGTGATCAAAATTGACATTGCAAAGCTAAAGGTCCCTTTATGTAGTATTTTATTAAAAATAAACAATGATGATTCTTTGAATTGAGGGCCCCCATTTAAAATATTTACCAGGACCTTAGATTATATAGTTTATGCCACTGTTTTTTGATACTACACTCATGTCCATAAATTAAGGATAAATCAGAATCACACAGAAATTGAACTCTAAAATAAAAATTTCACCTGTAGAATTATTACACACATCTTGAAGAAGAATATGCAAATTACAGGAAACCAACACATGGCGCGGATAGTACGTCACAATGACGAGAGTGTAAGAGAGGGATAGAAGGAATGATGGCAAAGAAGTAAAATTTTTCACGCGCTTTAAAGCCTTTCAGTGCAATAACCGCATTGTTATGGCACAAAGGAAGCATTTGGATGATTTTTCACGTGGTAGAATTATCGGACGACTGGAATGTGGACGTACCCAGCTGGAAGTATCCGAGGAACTTGAATCGCCCAGAGTGTCATCTCCAGCCTTTGGCAACGATTCCAAGATGATGGTAATGTGAGTAGATGTTACAGCACAGGTCGCCCCCGAGTTACAACGCCGAATGAGGACCGGTATTTAGCAGTTACTGCCAAAAGAAACAGACGGAGCACAGCATCAGACCTGTCTCGTCAGCTCTCTTCAGCTACCGGTACGACAGTTTCAAGGCAGACCGTGTACAGACGCTTAGGGCACATTGGTCTATATGCTCGTAGGCCTGTCAGATGTGTTCCACTTACCTCATTATCCTTAATTTATGGACATGAGTGTACTTTATACTACAGATTTTTATACTATTATGCGAAAATACAGATATCCATACAGTTTTAATAAGTTCAAGTATTTACATCACGTATTAAAATAATGTTCAAATTAATCATCAAACGTAAAACAACTTCAAGTACAAGTACCGCATATACACTTTTAATAAAGTTTCAAATATTTACATTATACAATAAAATTATATTGAAATTTATCATCAAAAGCAATCTCATACCATTGAATAATTTCTAATTTACTTTTATGCACACATTAAATATCTGAATTCATGAAATACTTCTAACTCTTACTTACACCTTCCTAACTCGTATCTCATTCATATCTCCTAAATCCTTCCTTCCAGCAATGTGGAGATATATTTAGCTCCGATCTTTTTATGCTGCAATCAGTCGGTACTTACTAATCGCTGTAAGTTTAATGAGACACGAACACCTTAATTAGAGGTTTCTATCGGAAACGTAAAAAAAAAAAAAGTCGATATCAGAAAGATTCCTGTGAGAAAAAATTAATTATTCGTTTGAAATTAAAACAATTTAAATTCTATTAATCTTTGATGTTCCAATTTTTATTCCGGAGTGTTTGAGTTAGCAAAAAGAGAAAGAGAGAGAAAGTTAGTTTCGAAAAGAATTATGGGCTTTAGAATTAAATAGTTTTCTAAAGGAGATTTTAATTGGGGGTTTGTGAGAATTTCGATTCTTTTTGGCTTCAAAAGATATTTCTGAACTTCCATTCTAACCTTTGTGCAACTTTTGGATTGATGAATAATTTAAAATTTTAAACTGATTTATAATTACAAAATTTTTAAACTCTACTAGTTGTTATCTTTCTTTACTAGTTATTTTTTACTAATTTTAACTTTATTAGTTGTTATCTATGTTATTGTTTATTGATTTTAATTTTACTAGTTATTGTTTACTAATTTTAACTTTACTAGTTTTGATACGTCTTTACTAGTTATTGTTTAGTAATGATAGATAATACTAGTAATGATAGATAATAACTAGTAAAGTTAAAATTAGTAAACTTTACTAGCTATTATCTATCATTACTAGTTATTGTTTATTGATTTTAACTTTACTAGTTGTTATCTACATTTAATAGTTATTATTTATTTATTTATAACTATTTATTTTACTAGTTATTGTTTACTATTTATAATCTATCTTACTAGTTATTGTTTACTAATTTTAACTTTATTAGTTATTATTTACAGATTTTAACTATTGTCACTACTTTAACCATTGTTAACTAGTTGTTATATAGTTATTGTTTACTAATTTTAAATTTACTAGTTGTTATATAATTTTAAACTAATTGTTATGTGTACTAATTTTAGCTTTACTAGTTGTTATCTATCTTCATTAGTTATTGCATACAGATTTTAACTTTACTATTTGCTATCTATATTTACTAATTTTAACTTTTACTAATTATCTCTCATCACTAGTTATTGCTTACTGATTTTAGCTTTACTAGTTGTTATATATCTTTAAAAATATTGTTTACTAATTTTAACTTCACTAGTTATCTATCTTCAGTAATTATTGCTTACTGATTTTAACTTACTTTTTTTTACTTTCACCATGTTATATCGTTATATGCAATTTTTAAAAATCAACTGATGACAAAATTAAACAATATTAGACTATTTCTAGATTTTTAATGTGTTTAAATATGTTCTCTATTATGTTTTATTATGTTCTAGAGAAATCCAGAACGAAAAATAAGGAATATTTTTAAGGTATATGTATTTGTAAGGAATAATAATTTTATATATAATGTATAAATAAATGAAAAAGGGTAAACAAATAATAAGGTATAATAAATAAGAAATAAATTTATAAGGTATATTTATTTATAAATAATATCTTTAAATGAGGATTTTTCCCTATTAAATGTCGGATTATATTCTGATTCATCATTTTCTACATCACAATAAGAGTTATTAAGTCACTCATCATGTTATATCGTTATATATTATTTTTCAAAAAGCAACTGATTACAAAAATTAAACAATATTTGATTACTTCTACATTTTTAAAAATGTGTTTGAATATGTTCTAGAGGAACCCAGAACAAAAAATAAGGTTTCCAGCTACTGGATTAGCTGTTAATAGTTAGAAAATGCTTTATTGAATAATTATATAATAGTAATTAAAAAATTAATTAAATAATAAAAAATAAGTAATGAAATATATTGTGGAAAGCAAAATAAAAATAAGAATCTTTAAAAAAAAAAAAAAGTGATAAGAAATTATTTAAAAGTGTAAGCGCATATACATTGATATTTGAAATAAATTATCTGCTTCCATATAAACAAGAACAGTGTTTGATATTATGTGGTATCATAATTCATGATAAAATGCAACTTAGATATAGAAATTTAAAACTAAATCAAAGCTTTTATTAAAAATTTCAAAAATAACTTTTCCAAAAACCGGCAATAGGCAATATATGGATATACTCGTACAATTTATTTTGCTATATATAACAAGAAATATATAAATTTGCCATACATGCACAAAATAGGTTTGAATTTCTATGTAAAAATTTCTGTATATTTTGTTTTGTAAAATATTTTAACAAATAAACCAATTTTTAAATAAAAAGATTTACATAAAACAATATCAAAATATACATAATTATACATGCTTCCAAAGAAAACATTATCACACACATGCATTATACTTAAACATTTACACATTTTGAAATAAATTTTTATATCAACACGCCCTTTATATACATGAAGAGAAGTAGCACTTTAATGTGTTTACTTAGATATAAATTTTTACTTTTGTAAGAAATAATATATACAAATTTCACGCTCTGTTTCAATGAAATCTCTGGAGAAATACTTTCCTCGTCTATTTTCTGCTTAAAACACGGAATTCTTGTTTTCTCTCTTACCCTTTTAATCCATTTAAATATAACTGCAGTTTGTTGGTTTACAGAAATGTCGGACTTCTTTTCTAGTTAAATGTTATTTTATATGTTTATATGTTTTTTATTTTAAACAAAATGTTTGTTCATTATTATATTAAAATATTCCACAATTCGTCTTTCATTTCTGCTCATTCATTGTATTATATTTATTTCTATCTGTATCTGGGTGTGGGTATTAATGTATTATATATATATATATATATTTAGTATATATGTATTTATTATACACACACACACACACACACACACACAAACATACACACACACATATATATATATTATATTTAGTATATAGAATTTATTATATATATATATACACACACACACACACACATATATATATATATATATATATATATATATATATACTACTGTGACTAAAAGTGAGACCAATTATTTTTTTTTTTTTCAAGAACTATTTTTCTTCCAAATTTATTTTCATCGCCTTCAAAGTAATCCCCTCCGGACGCAATGCACTTTTGCCAACTTTTTTCCAATCCTCAATGCATGCGAAAAAGTCATCGGCAGTGATGGCTTTCAAAACGCGGCGATTCACGTTGAATCTCTTCCATCGACTCAAAACATTGTCTCTGGAGTAGTTTTGTGAGTTTAGGGAATGACCAGAAGTCGCACGGTGTGAATACGATGGTTGTGGAACGATATGGGTTTCATTTTTGGCGAAAAAGTCAAGAAGAATCAATGCAGTGTGAGCTGGCGCATTCAGTGTTTTCGGTACCAATCGAGATTTGACGAGTTTGAGGCTCAAAATGGAATTGATGGATCCTTTTGAAATTCCAGCAAAGGTCTCTAATTGTAAATCGACGGTTTGCAAGCACCAAATCTGTAATTTTTTGGACGTGAGTTTCGTCGGTTGAGGTGGATGGTCTACCAGAGGGCATTTCATCTTCAACGCGTTCTCTGCCTTCTTTAACTGTTTATACCACTTCTAAGCATTTCTTTCTGTCATAGGAATGCTCACCGAATGCCTTCTGCAACATTCTATACGTTTCTGCCAACAAAATTTAATGCGAGTTCTTTGCTCAATGAATTCAGACATTTCAAAATCGCCTCAATCAGTTTTAGTGTCTCACAATGTTACACTAATGAATATTTTGAGTCAAGGAGAGGAAGTGGAAGTAACCTAAAAAAAAGAAAAAAATTTGAAATTCCATAAGCCCCGGAATTTTAAAATGAAAATTGGGCTTACTTTTGGACACAGTAATATGAATAGTTACTCGTATTTATTGAAATAAAAATATTTAATTCTGTTACATTTATTTGTTTCAACTACTGCTCAGTTTTTCGAGCAGAACTCATAGTTATTGAAGAGGCTCTGAATTATTGTGGCAATGAAGGTGTCAATACAGACATCTGGATTCTGAGCAATAGCCAAAGATCTATTCAGCACATGGCTGAATACAGCTTCTGCTATTAAATCAAAATAACCGAAGAGCTGTTCTAGCACTAAATTTATATTTGAATTTCTATAGCAAAAACAATTAAAACAGTATTAAAATCTTATTAATAAAAATTCTAACATCACTTATTTTCGATTTTAGTCAAACAAAAATTGTTCTTAAACAAGCCTATATTGAAAAAAACCCATTCTATTAGGGGGTTGGGTTCAATTGGTTAAATTAATTAATATAACGTGTTTATGAATAAGGGGATTTTTGCATAAATCAAATAAGAATTATTGAAGAAACATATAATATAAAAGTTATATTTCTGCCCACAGCAGGATAGAGACTATTCCAAAGTTACGATGGATCGACATTTCCCAAAAATCCCCTTGCTTGTAATGAAAAAGGTCCTTATTGTTAAACTTTTCCGAAAGGCAAGAGAAGACATCCCTCAAGAAATCCCAAAATGACCAAAATTTCAACTGTATTGAAAAAATGTATTTTATTAGAGGATTGATTTTAGTTGGTTAAATTAATTAACATAACGTGTTCATAAATATGTATGAATCAAATGATAAGTCTCCAAATTTCACGAAGAAATATATAACATAAAATATAATTAAAAATTATATTTCTGGTCCCAGAAGGATAGAGACTATTACAAAGTTACGATGGATCGACATTTCCAAAATCCCCCTTGCTTGTAATGAAAAGGTCCTTATTGTTAAACTTTTCCGAAAGGCAAGAGAAGACATCCCTCAAGAAATCCCCAAAATGACCAAAATTTCAACTGTATTGAAAAAAATGTGTTTTATTAGAGGATTGATTTTAGTTGGTTAAATTAATTAACATAACGTGTTCATAAATATGTATGAATCAAATGATAAGTCTCCAAATTTCACGAAGAAATATATAACATAAAATATAATTAAAAATTATATTTCTGGTCCCAGAAGGATAGAGACTATTACAAAGTTACGATGGATCGACATTTTCCAAAATCCCTTGCACATAATGAAAAGGTCCTTATTGTTAAACTTTCCAAAATCTAGAGAAGCACCCTTAAGAATCTCTAGAGGGACTAACATTTCAACTGTATTGTAAAAGACACCATTCTATTGGGGGTTGAGTTCAGTTAGTTAAATTAATTAATATAACATGGTCATAAATGTGTATGAATCAAACATCAATCAAATGTTATGTATGAATCAAACATCAATCAAATGTTATGTATGAATCAAACATCAATCAAATGTTATGTATGAATCAAATGAAAATGCTCGAATTTTACGAAGTATATAACATAAAATATGAAATCATATTTCTGTTCACAGAACGATATATACTATTTCAGTATTCGTAAGTTGCAATTGATCACACTTTATAAAACGTAACGAAATGTAATGAAAATGTCCTTGTTGTGTTAAACTTGTTAAATTTTTGTATTTGCTGAACTTTTCCAAAATGTAGAGAGGCATCCCTCAAGAATACCCAAAATGATCACAATTTCAACTGTATTGAAAAGAAAAACATTCTATTCGGGGTTGAGTTCAGCGGTTCAGTTATTTCATATAGCCTATTCATAAATATGTATGAATCAACATCAAATTAAATGTTATGTATGAATCAAATGATAAGTCTCTGAACTTTACGTAGAAATATATAACATAAAATTATATTTCTGGCAAGAGAAGGACAGAGACTATTCCAAAGTTGCGATTGATCGACATTTTCCAAAAATTCCCTTTGCCCGTAATGAAAAGGTTCTTATTGTTAAACTTTTCGGAAAGGCAAGAGAAGACATCCCTCAAGAAATCCCCAAAATGACCAATTAAACTCAAAAGCCAGTTGCATCTTAAAAATGCATTCTCTTCCCCCTGTCCTTTTACCCCACGTGACAGGGGTAACTGCACAATTTTTGCTCCGACGTCTCATTAGCGCTTTTAAGATGACGTCATACATCATTAGTTGTCATGACAACGCCTTATTCAGCACTAAACCTGAGTTCGGGGGCCTTGCACCGCCCCACCTAGAGCATCTCTCTCCTACCTCTGACTTAGTAACGAGAACTTCCCTCGAAGCTTTTGGTGGAGCACAAGTAGCAGTTATTGGTGGGGATTAAAATGGTTTTCTTCTTAAGAAAATGCAATTTTAGGCCCTGCTGATGAGAAAATTAAAAGTTTAAATTGAGTTTTTCTCCTCACGTAGTTACAGGAAAGTGATGTATTGGAGTGAAAGTTTATAAATTAACTTATGGGTGGTAAAATCTTATATTAAATGTATCGAATATAAACAGTATTTTATAGAAATAGAAAAACACTTATGTCATTTTCATTGCAGTCTTTTCGTTTTCATTATTTAAAGTCATAAATAAGTGTAGTAAATTAGTAATACTAAAATTTGCAGTTTAAGATAAAAGGAATTTTATTGGTATTACAAAAACCTGGAAGCTGTATTGTTTGTAAGTTAAAAAAAACTTTAATCTAACTGTTAACAGTATTTTATTTTAAAGTCAGTTTTTAACAAAATGAGAATGTAAAAGGTGTCTAAAAAATAATTTGAGATAATAAAAAAGTAATACATAGGAGTAAGTAATAATAAGTAGGAGCCTGATGGCAGAGTGAGTAGATCTCAGGCGGTGAGTGACACAGGGTTCGAGTTCGAGTTCTGGCGGTGTCGATGCATGTAGTGGTTCGGAATCCACTTTAAAGTTCCGGTTAGAGCATTGGATGTAGGGACAACAGCTCTCTCCGTAAAATGCATCACATGTTTCGGTATCTGCCAGTAGTCCACAATGGGGCTATTGCACCAATGAAGAATATAATATAATATATATATATATATATATATATATATATATATATAACTAGAGACAAACACAATACCTTGTCTAACTTATAAGAATGTTGGTTGCTCAGCATGTCCAAGCCATGTTCGATTACATGTATTGAGGAGAAACAGAGGAGTCATACATTCAATATTAATTATAAGAATACTGTTTCAATTTCCTCAAACTAATATAAGGCTTATAGGAGCACAAGTAGCAGTTATTGGAATTCTGGGGATTAAAATGGTTTTCTTCTTAAGAAAATGCAATTTGATGATGAGAAAATTAAAAGTTCAAATTGAGTTTTTCTCCTCACGTGGTTACAGAGTGATGAACGTTGGAGTGAAAGTTTATAAATTAATTTACGGGTGATAAAATCTTATATTAAATGCATCAAATATATTATAAAACAATATTTTATAGAAGCGAGCCACTTCTGTCATTTCCACAGCAATCGTTTAGTTTTTGCTATTTAAAGTCAAAAATTAAGGTACTAATTTAGCAATAATGAAAAGCAACATTTGCAGTTTAAGGTAAATGGATTTTTATTAGTATTATAAAGGGATGTTTCTCTTTTCGCTATTATTCCTTATTGGATTAGAATTCTTATTATTTGTAAGTTTAGAAAACCTTAAAAAATCAGTTTTAAAAAATAGAATATCAAAGGGTGTCTAAAAATAATTTGAGATAATAAAAAAGTAATACATAGATCCAGTAATATAAAGTAATACATACTGATGGTCGAGTGACTATACTAGAGTAGAGTGATTCTGAGACATTCGGTGCCATGGATGTGTGTAGTGGTTCGGAATCCACTTTAAACAGTATGTCCCAGTCTAATATGACATTAGAACGTTGGACGTAGCGCCAAAACCTTACCCCGTAAAAAGAAAATACCTCATGTTTCGGAATCTGCCAGTAGGCAGACGGCTTAGACCACTATGGGGCTATTGCACCAAGGAAGAAGAATATATATGTATATATATATATATATATAGAATATATATATATATAGAGAGAAGAGAGAGAAGATACATATAGAAATATATATATATATATATAATATATATATATATATATATATAGAGAGAGAGAGATACATATAGAAATATATATATATATATATAGAATATATGAAAATACAAAAGAATGAAAATACAAAGTTCATGAATTTGATGCAAGGTCTGTTGGTATCTTGCAGCATGCCCAAGGCACATTCGATAGCATGTCATGTATCGAAGAGCAATTGAGGATTAATTAATTCCCACATTATCTATAATATGCTGCCTCAATTCCTGCAAACTAATATAAGACATTTGATTGATGCAACTGAAATACTATAATTGCTGGAAATCAAAGATAATATAATGTCTTGACTAACTTATAATAATGCAACTACAAAAGTTCATAATTTCCATGAGATTCCTTAGATGTTTTTATTATGTTCAAGCAATATTCGATTGCCTTTCTTATATTGCAAGCTTCGAGGAAGACAGGGAATAAATAACAACTGTGGTAATCTGCTTCATTTGCTATAAATTAATATAGGGTATCTGTCTGAAGGACTATAATATTATATGATGTCTAACAATTGTTCAACAATTGATAGATTGCAAAGACAATAAAATATCTGGATTTACTTATAAGAATGTAACCACAAAAAAATCATATTTTCGATGAGAAATTCCTTAGTTACTTTTATCATGTCCAAGCGATTTTTGGTTGCTTTCTATGTATTGCAAGCTTCGAAGAAGACATGGAATAAATAGCAACTTTGTTGATACTCTACTTCATTTCTTATAAATTCATATAATGCATCTGTTTGAAGGACTTGTAATATCACATGATGTCTAACAATCGCTTGTCATAATAAAAAAAATGACTTGAATAATTTAGAACAATTAAAATACAAAAGTTCATATGTTTCTATGCGAGATGCCTTCAGCAAGAAATATTCGATTACATGATGAACATAGAATATTGCATGTATCAACAAGCAACTGAAAAGTTATGCATTAATACCAAATGTAATATGCTACTTCAATTTCTGCAAGATAGTATAAAGCATTTCATATACACGAGCCAGATTAAAGTAAAATACATTTAGGTCTGGATAGTATCAACCTAAAATTTTGTAACTTTTCAATACAGGCCTTACGCTGTCCAATTTCAATACATGCCTTAAAATTGAATATAGGTAGTACATATTCAATTATATATATATTATATATATATTCATATGTAAGTGAGCAACCAAAGTATCTTGTATCGAAATTTATTGACCTGGCATGGTAGCTACATCGCAATTAGTACAGATATTTTTACTTTAATCATTTCTACATTTTTTACTCTATATATTCTGTGTATTTCTACATTTATAAAGTATGTTTTGATAAATACCTTACTCAACATGCTGAAAGCTAAAGTAAAAATCAAATATATAGGGCACAAATAAAATAATGAAAAGCACATATAAACAAGTAATATATATAAAAAAAAAAAAATTTAAGTCCATTCCTACCTTTTTGTTCACTATGTTGCAGAAAGTCCTTTATAAATAAAGTTGAAATTTTCCTCTTGCATCTGGCGCCATCTATTGGTAAATACATGCAGCTTAAATCTGAAAAAAAGACAAAAATTGAATAATTCAATTTAATTAATGAATTGATATTTGAAAAAAATTTATTAACATCAAGCGTCATACACTGCAAGTTAAAAAAAATGTATTTGAACTTGAGTAGAGAAATAAAAAGTATTTTATAAACTATTAAAATTTGAACAAGATATATGTATATAGCGAGAGTGAACTAATAGTAATAATTGAAAAAGGTCGACATTAAGATAAAGTGAATAACAATTGTCTTTTTGACTTCGTAATTGTCTCTTTTATCTGCTTAATCTCCAATATCTGATTTCTAAATTTTCTGAAGCAGGGTATAAGTTTTAGCATTTTACGAAGACAAGAATAATCGATTGATTCATGGGACCGAACGATTCATGTGCAAGTGATTTTAATAATCGAATGATTCGTAATATCCGATTATCGTACTTGATATCGATTACCATAGTTTAAATAATCGTTGTCCATTATCGGTGATTAGATAAAATTGTATTAGGTAACATTTTCAGCACTTTTGTTCTGTTTCATTTAATATGTTAAAATAAATGATAATATAAAGTGAAAATGTTTAATACTTGAAATGATTTGCATATTTGCCTATAGATGAAAATGTCATTGTTAATAAAAGCAATATGACATCAAATAGTGATGTGGATTAATTGTTTAACTATGCTTAAGTTATTATGTTTTAGATTGAAGCCTTTTAAGATGAAACTACGTTCAGAGAGTCTGAGAAGTAAAAATTATAAAATGTTCAAAAACCCTGGCATCTATCTTGGTTTTTATTACTATCTCCAACGATTTCCAATGCTTATATATCGCTATCTTTAACGCGCGTAGCTGGCGCTGAAGAGATCCCAGCTTCGAATTCACTGTAGCCTGCATCTACCATATGCATTAGGTAGTTATAGATACACTCAAGAGCCAAAACATTATGACCACCTGTCGATAACGAGTTGGCCCACCTTTGATGCGCAACACAGCTTCATCCCGCCTTGGCATGGATTAATACCACCACTTAATACCAGTTAAATACCACTTCCACCTGATCACGTGCCTTCCACGTCA
The DNA here is from genome assembly GCA_021605095.1 of Caerostris extrusa. Lineage (NCBI taxonomy): Eukaryota > Metazoa > Arthropoda > Arachnida > Araneae > Araneidae > Caerostris > Caerostris extrusa. Next base: position 54,025 of record BPLR01006858.1, read on the forward strand.
TCCAGGCGAGTTCATTACAAAATGTAGGGGTGGTCATAATGTTTTGGCTCTTGAGTGTATATTATGGTAATTAGCAGTTATTTAGTTATGATAATTATCAGGTTAGGTAGGTATGTAGTTATGGTAGTCGTTAGGTTAGTTAGTTATGCATTCATTGCAGTTATTGCTTTCAGAAACGAGGGAAATCGATGATGATTGTGACAATGTATTTAAGTTTAAATCGTTACCATTGATAGTCATTCCACCTGTTTGGAGGTTTTCCGGGTTTTCTCCCTTATAATACCAGCGCTCTGGCCTTTGGTACAACTGGTTTCAGATTCGAATGCTGGCGGTGGCATGGATGTTTGTGAGGGGTTCGACGTTAGCTTCCACGTTAAGCTGTAGGTCCCTGTCTAATTAGCCTAAAGTGTGCAGAAAATGATCGTAGAGCGACCAACCGAACCGAACTACAGTATAGAGGTGCTTAAATATTTTACAATAGTTCTTTCAAAAGTTGGAGTTTCTTTTTAAACATATGTGGTTTTAGATATAAGAACAGTATATGTGCCTGTGTTGGATATGGATTTTTTACCATTTTTTTCAACCTATGTAAACTTTTGAGTTTCATTTCTTTATTAATTATGTCACTTTTTTATACGCAGAAATATTAAAATCTTGCTTTTCAAATCTTTTTGTTTAATAATAGAATAAGAACCTTTCACTTTTTAAAGGACAAAAAGGTTGCCTTTGCATATTTTCCAGCGCAATTTTCACGCAAAGAATTATGTTATTGATGTAGACGATAATTAAACCCTATTCCAAAGGGATGGTCTGATGGCCAAGTGGCTAGCTCTCTGGCCTGTGGTACTAAAGGCTTCAGGATTGATTCCTGGTGGTGGCATGGATGTTTGCTAGTGGTTCGGAATGCACTTTAAACTGTAGATCCCGGCCTAATGTGCCCAAAATGACCATCAAGCGACAAACAAAACCAAAAACCGAATGGATGTCGTTCAGAATTTTTTTCTATTTAAATTTAATTCATGGACAAATTCAAAATAGTTAGAAATATCTTTGTACATCCGTTATATAATCAGAAATACATGACTATTTATAAAAGGAGAGTATATTAAATAAAATTTGTTGCTAGCTTCTAACGATTATTTATAGAAGCTTACTCGCAATAGTATTTCATATAATCAGTTTTTATTCATAGCTGCCATACAAATAGGAAAATAATTTTATATTCGTACAACGTGTTCTTTTTTAACGATATCTGAATAGTTTCCTTTGAAACTAATATTAATTTCTTTTAAATTCTGAAATCCAGGATCAATAATACAAAAATAAACAAAAATGAGAACACAACGAATCTTTGAGAAGAACGGAAGGTGAATGAATCCTTGCGTAAAAGATCTGCCGCCTCAAAGCAACAAAAGAGCAGCTCTTTCAAAAATGCTCTTCAGATGAAACGCCGAGAGGTCAAAATTGAATGAAAAGAGTCGTGGTGAAGTAGGAAGTCGCAACAATCAATGATGTAATTCATGCTGTAGTTCCGACTTTCTTTTCTTGCGTGACTCTTTTTTTTTTCTTCTTCCGTCCTTTATTGCTGTTTAGTATTTTTATTGTTGTTATTATTTAGAGGAGATAGAGCAAAAAGGCCACAGGCGTCAATTTGATCGCGGGAATCACTGGACGCTGGGATGAAAACCTAAAATTCGATTTTTGACTTTGCTGGATAAGAAAGTGGAAAAGAGGGGCCAGTCACAAAATGCATCACAGAACCTAATGATACAAAAGTGCTGTCCCATATTATTCTCAGTAAACATGTTTCATCTTTGAAAATGATTTGAACGGTATGAACATTTTTGAAAATGATTTGAACATGATGAACATTTTTGAAAGTGATTTGAATATGATGAACATTTTTGAAAATGATTTGAACATGATGAATATATTTGATGATTTGAACATGAACATTTTTGATGACTTGAACATTTTTGAAAATGATTTGAACATGATGAATACATTTGATGATTTGAACATGAACATTTTTGATGACTTAAATATTTTTGAAAATGATTTGAACATGATGAACATTTTTTGAAGACTTGAACCTTTTTGAGAATGATGAACATTTTTGATGATTTGAACCTTTTTGAGCATAGTGAACATTTTTGATGATTTGTACATGAAGACCATTTTTTTATAATTTGGACATTTTTGAACATGATGTGCTTTTTTTTTGATTATTTGAGCATTTCTGAATGTGATGAATATTTTTGATTATTTGAGTATTTCTCAATATGATGAATATTTTTGATGATTTGAACATTTTTTAACATAATGAACATTTTGAACATGATATATATTCATTTTTATTATAAAAATGTATTTATTATTCAAAATTCTGCATTTAATTATTTTAATTTTTTACAATATTGATCATTAAATTACATTTTATACTTTGCTGAAATTTTCCGTACATTTTGTAGTAGAAACATATGGTTGGTTATTCCAGTGCATGTACTGGTTGGTACGAGAAAATAATGAAAGATGCTTTGTTTTATACAAATTATCTTTCCTTATTTATTATCTTTCATTATTATTACCTTTTATTATTTATTATCTTTCATTAAATTATTTGTTTTATAATTATTAATTAATATATAAGTTTTAAGTTTTAATTTTAATTATTAATTTTGTATAAGAACGTGTGAAACAGGGTCCATTCACAAAATGCATCATAGAAAATAATGATACAAAAATGCTCTCCGATATTATTTTAATTCTCAGAAAACGTGCTCCATGTTTTAACATAATTAAAGCATGATGAATATTCATTTTTATTGTAAAACGCGTATTTATTATTAAAATTCAGCATTTTAATATTTTAATTTTTTACATTACTGATCTTTTAAATTACATTTTATACCTTGCTGAAATTTTCCATACATTCGGTGGTAGTAACATATGGATAATTTTTATTCCAGTGCATGTGTGCTAGTGGGTTTAAGAAAATAATGAAAAATGCTTTGTTTTTATGCGAATTTATAATTAATAATTAATATTTATTTAATGCTTTTTTTTTAAGTTTTAAATGAGCTTTAATTTTAAGTATTAATTCTGGATAAGAAGTATAAAAGAGGGACCCATCACAAATTGCATCTTTGGACATAATGATACAAAAATGCTGATATTACTCTTTAAAAAAATGTAATAATTGAATTCAGAAAATGATTCTAAAAAATTAATTTTCTCTTAATTTTTTCATTTCTGATCATTAAATTACATTTTATACCTTGTTAAAATCGTCATTACATTTTGTGGTATCATATGGATAATTTTTATTCCATGGCATGTGCTGGTAGATTAAAGAAAATAATAAAAGATGCTTTGTTTTATGCGAATTTATAATTAGTAATTAATATTTATTCAATTTTTAAATTTTTAATTATTATATCAGTCATTCAGAAGTAAATCTTTTATCTTTGTTGGTGTTAGTGTTAATCAAATTGGGTAAGCCGAACAACCACAAAACTCTAAACCATGATTCTAATATCGATATGCCATTATTTTAATTCAGTGACTTCAAATTTCGGTTGTTGTTTTTGTCATAATTTTAGTGATGTTGTTGATTTTGTATGATTTCAGCATATTACTTAATAACCAATAAGTTAGGTCAAATAAAACCGAATATGGATTTCAGATATTATGATATTATCTTAATAAATTAAAGACAAAAAAATAAAATTATTTCACAGGCTAAATTTTAAAAAATGTTTTTTTGAAATTTTCCAAAATAAAGAAATTAATGATGGTCAAAAAACGCAGAAAGAACTTACTATAAATTAATTTTATTTAATTTATAGTAAGAAGAGATAGTAGATTTTAAAAATTTTTACTATCAGTCATAAATTGTATTATTACTAAACTATTATACACAAAATATGGAACTTAAATTTATTTTACACTTAACAAATAAAACTTTTTACATCTTTCATATAATAACTTGCATGTTAATGATATATCGTTTTCTATAGTAAATAATGACAGCAATGATGGTACACACACTTCACAGATGGTAATCTTTCAGTGAAGTGTCTTGTACAATATTGTAAATACATTAAAACCTGAAATTAAAGCACAAACCAAACTCATTTATTTGTTAATTATTTAGAATATTCTAAGATACTACAACGAAGGATTAATTATGAATTTCACCAGGAATATAAACGTTATAGGAAAGCTTTGGAAATTCTTTATTACTAATATTGTTTAATAAATATCATTAAAAGTTTTTACAAACATCATTATTAAGCATTGTAGTTTGCTTATTATAACATAACCAGTTAACCAATTAGCCTAATTAATCTCTATGTAGTAACGTAATCTCTATGTAGTGACGTGTATAGTGGTATAGAGAAATTTAAATCTGAAATTAAGGTATAAATTAATCTAGGCTATTCTTAAATTATGTAGAATCTGCTAAAGAAAGCCTTTAAGGATTCTAGTTTTTCACCGCAACAATAACAAATTTATCAGAATTTATTTGAATACGTTGTTTAACGTCATAGGAATATAAACAATATAGGAATGTTTTGGAAACCCTTTATTAGTTATATTTTTAACTAATATCGTTAAAAGATTTTACAATCATTATTATTACATATTGTAATTTGCTTGTTATAACAAAACTAATTATAAAACTAAACCGTCTTATCTTCATAGAATGAAATGTTACCAAAATTATGCATAAAAATAGATAACAAAATGTCAAATATACATTCAATTAAAAATATACGATAACACCATATATATAATAATGCATTTGTTCCTTTAAATCTTAAAAATTCCCATCGAAATAACAACAAATCATAATCTACATATATATGCCAAAAGCGTAGAGCGATATGTCCTATCGCCAACTGAGCAAATACCTGACAATTTTCCAAAATAGATTGAAAGTAATGTAACTGATATACCATTAAGTTTCCATCTCATCTCCATGTACACAAAAAGAATGCAAGGCCGTAAAATGCGTATCTATAGTTTTTTTCTTTTATTTGTTCTCCTAACCAACAAACCGTAAAAAAATCATACAGTAATATAAAGAGAAAATGTGGTTTCTTCAGTGTAATATTTTTGTCGGTGGAAGATTTTTTTTTTTTCGGCCATAAAGGCTTTTTGGTCGGATGAACAGAAATTAAAAAGTGGGTTACTACAAAACCGAAAAAACCCTCACAGTTATGTTTAAATAGGAGAAAATAACATGAAGCTATTCGAGCACAAAGGTAAAAAAGGAGTCCTCGTAAGCAGGAAATGCATTTTGTAGGAATATATTCCTTTTGCAATTGGAATTGTATCTTTTTTTTATTTTGTTTTTCTGAGGTAGAGAATGTCTTACTTTTATAAGGAAAAAGGGAATATAAAATTGTTTTTTCCCCTCGTTTTGAGCTGGGTACTGTAACTCATATTTTTAAATATTTTTTTTTTTTTTAACAACAATGTAACATTCTCCTCTTTGTGTGAAATCATTATTTGTCGATTTGGTAGTTGCGTTCCTGAAAAATATTTGGGTTTTTTTCAAGTAACGTTACATTTTCTAGAAGGAAAAACTTTATTAATATTTGTATTACAATTCTGAAGGTGGTTTCAGAATTGCTATGAGAAAAAATGAGATATTTAAAATATATTTCAATTTGTTTTCAGGTCATTGAATCTATTAATACATAATAAACTGTGTTTTAATCCATTAATTCTTAACTTTAAAAAAAAAACATTTAACATACTTTCTTTTATCAGAATAGAGATATAGTGGCATCAAATCTGATATTTCAAAAAATGTCAATTGTTTTGAAATAATTTACTAATAATTCATAACTGTAGCTTTATATAGCTGAGTAATTATCACTGCAATTTTATAAAGCTAATCATAATTTAAAGTGTTAAATATTTTTGTTAAATCATCTAAACCAAAATTTATTTGATACAAATCTTGCTTTTTTGCAAAATGCTTTTAGAAAAACTAATGCTTATTGCATCCATCAAAGTTGAATTAAATTATAATTTCTTACACACATGATATTACGCAAGCAAAACAACAATTAAAATGCCATCTTTTTAATTTTCATGATTTTGTGATTTGAACATGATTGCAATACTTTCCGGGAAAATTCTTCATAAAATATTATTGAACTGATAAAAAGTTTAGCAAAATTAATTTTTAGTATCATCAAATACACCGTCCAGTCACATTAATGTGACCACCGTCAAAAGCCAGAATATACATTCTTGTATATTCTGGCTTTTAAGTGGAGGTAGAATGGTGGTAAGTGTATTTAAGTGGTATTAAGTGGAATTCTTTATATACACTCCACTACAATGTGCTGCCACCTGCCTTTTTGTGATTGGTTGTTTCCACGTTGGCGTCGAGTAGGTGGTGGTTACATTAATGTGACTGGACTGTGGTATATTCCAGCCCGATTCTTCATTCGGGCTGGAATATATTTGATGATACTGAAAATAATAAACAACGTGCGCCACAGTTGATGATTAGAGTTGAAGTTCAATCGGCTGGCGGCTTTGTTGTAAACACTGTTTCAAAAATGAGTGTGCTTGATGTTAAGTAGTTTATTATGTTCAGTATCTTGTCTCGTGTGTCAGACTACGTGGTACCTGGTGAAAGTTTCCGAGTTTTTCTCCATATGATACGCAAAGGGGAGTAGTTTCCCTAAATTTCCTCCCGAAAGGCTCTGTCTTCCTTCTTCAAACGTCACGGAACCAAGTGAGACCTCAGAAGCTGCCCACCCCTTTTCCCCTTCCATGAGACCACAAGAGTAATTTGTACTTGTACTTGGTCTAAATGTTGCTGTCTATCAAGTGAGATGAAATAACAAATATATTACAAAAATTACAATATTTTCACCAAACTGAAGTATAATTTAGTAATCTTGCAAGCTTATGTAAAAACTTCACAACTAATATCGTACATTCAAATTTAACAATTTTTACCGCGTTTACCCCTTCATTAGACAAAAGTTAATATCTGGAAAATGCCAGTATGTCGCAATATATATTTATATGAAGTTCATTTCACTTCATACTCTAATTAAAGTTTCTTTAATTCCTTTTATTTTCCATGAAACTCTACAACGATTGAAATTGCCAGAAAGCAAAGTTTCACAGAATACAACTCTTGTTTTACTTAGTATCCATCCAGAGGTCATTCCTCTAATTGGTAAATAAAAATAATGAAGTCACATTAAATGAAAAGTTTGTTGCAATTATTTTGTAGAACGAAGTCTTAAGTGTTTTTATTCTTGGACTTCGTCTGGATGTTGCTGCCTTCCAAATGGGATAAGAAACAACAATTTCCTCCTTTCTAGGTACCACACAGGTTCTTTGGACTTGATCTAGATGTTTGCTGCCTCCCAAGTGGGATAAGAAACAACTATTTCCTCCTTTCATGTTACCACACAGGTTCTGGACTTGGTCCATCTAGATGTTGCTGTTTACCAAGTGGAATAAGAAAAAACAAATATATTCCAAAATTATAACATTTTTCCGAATTGAACAATAATTTAGCAATCTTGCAAGCTCATGTAAAATATTTCATAGCAAATATCTTACTCTCAAATTTAAAAATTTTACCTTCATTAATCAAAAGGTAATATCTGGAAAATGCCAGTATGCTACAATATTTATGAAGTTCATTTCACTTTTATACTCTAATTAAAGTCCTTTTAATTCTATTTTTTCTATGAAACTCTACAACGATTGAAATTGCCAGAAAGTACAGTTTCACAGAATAAAACTCTCTTGTTTTTACTTAACATAGTATCAATCCAGAGATCATTCCTTTAATTGGTAAATAAAAATAATGAAGTCACATTAAAGGAAAAGTTTGTTGCAAATCTTTTTGTACAACGAAGTCTTAAGTGTTTTTATTTGAAAACTAATTTAATACAGAAAAGTTTTTGTTGACTCATTTACTTAAGAATTACACACAAATCGTTTTCCCTCTAACGATCAACTTTTTAAAATTATAATTGCGAAGAATTCATTCCATGCTTAATTTCTTAAAAATAATTGTTCTTCATTTCTGAATAAATTACAAACAAATAATCCTGAATTCGAAACGTCAAACATCTACAGGCATTGTTTGCAAACGCTCGTAGGCTTAATTTCCTTTTAAATACAATAATTTCGAAAAGAAGACGAGTTATTTCTGTAAAGAAATTAAAAAAATCCATCCCCTTTTGTAATTTTTTCCCTTGAAGTTTCAACAGTCGTCTTGAAGCAGTTTTTGAAAAAGCCATAGCTTGCAGCCTATAACCGCAATTAAAATTAAATCATTAATAAAATTCAAAACTCGACTTTGAAAAATTAATTAATTATTTGGAGATAACATTTGCTATAATAAAGAAGGATACTCATTTTGATTTGTCCTTTGCGCATGAATTTAATTTTAATTAAAAATTAAGGAAATAATAGGACATGTTTATTTAAGCAATTTGAAGCTAATTACAGATAAGTTAAAGAACTTTCTGTATTCATCCTTTTGATTTTAATGAAATGGTATTTATCACTTTTAAAATGAACATTATTATACGACGGAATTTCATTTATGATTTTGATATTTCAAAACAAAGTTATTATTAACTAAGTTAATAATAACTTACTAATTATTATTTCAAAGAGTATTTGTTTACATCGTTTAGGTTTTTCATATTTCAAAATACAAAGAAGTTATTATTAACTAAGTTAATAATAGCAACTGAGTTAACTTACTAAGTTATTTCAAGGAGTATTTGTTTATGCCGTTTATTTCTTTGTGATATAAATTTGTATTAATAAATTGAAGGAAAGACGTTTAAATGGATTATCGATAACGATAAACAAGTAATAAAATGGTATTAGTAATTTTTATGCTTAATAACGTAATTAAATATACACTGCTGATTTTAATATAAAATTTTGAAAAAAAAAAAATGAAAGAGATTAAAATGTGAAAATGAAAAACTTTTTATTCATATTTTTTAATTTTACTAACAAAAATTAATTTTCTTAAAATTTAAAAATGTTTTTTTTTTTTTCATTTGAGATAAAGAATTATTATAGTTATAAAAAAAAAAAAGTAGGAGAATTTGAAGCAATCGATAAAAATTTGGCAAAATATTATTAAAATTTTTTTAAGAAATAATTTTTCAAGATTAAAATTGGTAATAATAAATTTAAAAAAAGGTATTTCGTATAGTATAGTTTTTATCAGCTTTGAGTATAGTTCAGCTAACGAATAGTATCATTAAAAATTTGACGATTAAAACTTAAATTTATTATAATAAAGAATGATTAAATAAAGATTTTTGCAGTATTTGATACGTAATTTTTGCAACATTTTATAAGTTTTTTTTTATTTGTCCTGTAATCGATATTTTTGCAATATGTAAAAATTACAGTTCTAATTTAGTGAAAAATTAATTTGAAGCATAACAATTAATTTTTAGTACAAAATTTATTTTTGTCTGATGTTCAATTTATTTTATTTTCCATGTACTATTTTACACTAAACAAATCTTCAAATTATTTCATATGAAATATCCAATACATATTTATTGAATCAAAATTTTAATTTCATTTCAAATAAGGTATCACCCCCCAATTCTATTCCTGCCATTAATATTTATACAATGTATGGTAAAATCCTTATTTCTACATGAAAAAAATAATTTAGTCGAGATCCTAGAGTAAAAAAAAGGCAGCATTCATAAAAAGAGTGACTATAAAACAAAACAATAATATTACTTTCCAAGACATAAAACGGAAGAGAAGAGCAACAAAAAAAAAAAAAGATTACTTTTGTAAACACAACGAGTTTCTTTCTGACTGAGAGGCCTCAATTAAACACAAGTCTCTGGAGCCACAAAAATATCATTAAAAATCTCGTTTAAGGACCTCATCAAAAGAAATAAAGATAACAAGAACTGTAGTTAGTAGTCATTAGTCACGCAGAACTAAACTGCAACGACTTTTTGCTTTCTGGCTTTGTGTGAATTAGAGAATCATTTGCTAAATGACTTTAAAATGCATCCCTATCTGCAAAATTCAGTAATAATGCTGGCATGCATTTTATGTTACAAAAAAAATGAATTAAATACAAGAATGGTGCATGCATGTTAAGCGAAATTGCTAAATGTTTATGTAGCTTTTGATTTATTATTGTTTAATTGTAGTAGTGGATAGTAGGTAGAGTTGTGTAGTTGGGTTTTTTTCTGGAATAAATACTAATTCTTAATATTAAACTAGCATCATTTTTTAAATATTATTATAAATATTTCCTCTATAAAGCAAAAATTAATGATAATAATAAAATAAAAATAAAAAATAATGTATTAAATTTTTAATGATGTTTGTTAAAAAATATAAGAAATAAAGAAATTGCTGAAAAAATTATGAAGAACTGTTGCATATTTCTTTAGCAGACTCTAAATAATTTAAGAATAGATAAGATTAATTTGTATTTATTCAGATTTAAATGTCTCTATTCCAGTATACATGCTTCACCAAGAGATTGCTTGTTATAATATAACTAATTAATAGTAACGTACAATGCGTAATATTGATGTTTGTCAAAAAATATAAGTAATAAAAAATTTCCAAAAATACCTATAATGTCTATATTCCTATAACATTAATCAGTGAAATTCATAGAAATACTTAAAAATTTGTTATTGATAAGATAATAACAAATATCCTTGTAGGCTTTCTTTAGAATATTCTAAATAATTCCCAAATAGAAGGGCTTAATTTGTATCTTATCTTCAAAGTTAAATGTGTCTATATCTAGTGTACGCGCCACTTCACCACTGATTACCATTAATTAATTATGTTATAACAAGCAAGCTACAATATGTATTAATGATGTTTGTAAATACTTGTAATGATGTTTGTTAAAAAATATAAGTATCGGTCACTAGTCTCGAGGAACTAAACTGCAATGACTTTTGCTTTCTGGCTTTGTGTGAATTAGAGGATCATTTGCTAAATGACTTTAAATGCATCCTCTCTGCAAAATTCAGTAATAATGCTGGCATGCATTTTTTATTACAAAAATGAATTAAATGCAAGAATGGTGCCTGTAAGTTGAGCGAAATTGCTAAATGTTTATGTATCTTTTGATTTATTGCTGTTTAATTGTGGTAGTGAAAAGCAAGTAAAAATTTAAGATTTAAATCTAAGTATACACTCCACTTCACCAAGAGATTACCATTAATTAGTTATGTTATAACAAGCAAGCTACAATAATGATGTTTGCATTATTATTTAATGTAGTAGTAGAGTTCTCAGTAGTTGTTTTTTGTTTGGAATAAATACTAATTTCGAAACTAATTCTTAATATTAAACCAGTTTCATTTTTTATGTTGTTGTAAATATGTTCTTTATAAAGCAAACAAAATAATGCATTAAATTTTTTATGATGTGTTAGAAATATAAGAAGCAAAAGTTTGGGTAAAAAAAATTCTTCTAAAATTTTATATTTAGACTAATTAATCACTAGAGTTCAGCGAAATCTTTTGTAACTTTGTTCTTGTTGTAGTGAAATACTAGAATCGTTGTAAGCTTTTTTAAAAATATTAGAAATAATTCACGAATAGACGGGTTTAATTTATACCTCAACTTCAGATTTAAATGTGCATATACTAGTACTTCATCAAGCGATTACCATTAGTTAGTTATGTTATAACAAGCAAATTACAATACTTAATGATGTTTGTTAAAAAATATAAGAAATAAAGAGTTTGGTAAAAATTCCTTTAACGTTTATATTTAAAATAGTTTATCAATAGATTTTAGCTAAGTTTTTATAAATTTTGTCTTGAAAAACAAGAATTGTTGTAGGATTTTCTTTTAACAGATTCTAATAATTCTAGAATAAATGACAATAATTTGTATCTTAATTTCAGATTTAAATTTCTCTATTACAGTATGTACGCCACTTTACCAAGATATTGCTTATTATAATATAACTAATTAATGGTAAAGTACAATACGTAATAATAATATATGTAAAAACTTTAATGATGTTTGTTAAAAAATATAAGTAATAAAAGAGTTTCAAAAAAAAATTCCTACATGTTTATATTCCTATAATGTTAATAAATGAAATTCAGAGAACTTTTGACAAATTTGTTATTGTTGAAGGAATAACAAATAGTGCTGTAGGCTTTCTTTAGTTATTCTGAATAAATTCAAGAACAGACAGATTTAATTTGTACCTTAACGTCAGATTTAAATATGTCTATAGCCACTTCATGAAGAAATTATCATTAATTAGTTGTGTTATGATAAACAAACTATAATATGCAATAATGATGCTTGTAAAACTTTTAATGATGTTTATTAAAAAATAATAAAAAGGGTTTCAAAAAATTACTACATTGCTTATATTCCCATAACAGTTGTTTATATTCCTACACAATCAGTGAAATTCAAAATAAATTCTAATAAATTCGTTATTGTTTGGTAAAAACTAGAATGGTTGTAGTCTTTTTTTTGCAGATTCTAAATAATTACATTAAATTCAAAAATACATAAAATAATTCAAGAATACATGAGATTAATTTGTAGCTTAATTTCAGATTTAATGTATTCTATTCTAGTGTACACTCCACTAGAGAAATTACCATCAATTAGTTAAACTATAACAAGCAAACTATGCAATATACACTCAACCGGCAAAAAATTATGACCACCTGTCAATAAATAGTTACATTTGTTTTTATAGCAACACAGCTTCACCCGCCTTGGCATGGATTAATACCACCACTTAATACCAGTTAAATACCACTTCCACCTGATCACGTGCCTTCCATGTCATCCAGGCAGTTCATTGCAAAAATGAGGGGTGGTCATAATGTTTTGGCTCTTAGTGTAATGATGTTTGTAAAACTTTAATGACGTTTGCTCAAAAAAAAAAAATATAAGTAATAAGGAGTTTCCAAAAAATACCTAAGACAGTGTTGATACTCCTATAATAGAATGAAAAAAATCATTCAATAAAATTCTGATTTGTTATTGTTTAAGGGAATAACCATTATCATTGTAGGCTTTCTTTAGAATATTCTAAATAATTCACAAATAGACGGGTTTAACTTCAGATTTAAGTGTTGTGTTCTATACTAGTATACAGGTCACTGCACCAACTGATTACCATTAATTAATTATGTTATAACAAGCAATCTACAACACGTTATAATAAGTTTGCAACAATATTTACTGTTTTTTTGTTAAAAAATATAAGTAATAAAGAGTTTCAAAAAATTCTTATAAAGTTTATATTTTTATAACGTTGATCAGTGAAATTTAGAGAAATTCTGATAAACTTGATGTAATTGTCAAGTGAAAAACAAGAATCGTTGTAGGCTCTCTTTAGTAGATTCTAAATAATTCAAGAACAGATGAGATTAATTTATTTCTCAATTCGATCAGATTCAATGTTTCTATACCATTGTATAGGCCACTTAGAAATACCCATTTTTATTTATGTTATAACAAGCAAACTTTACAAAGGAACAAAGATATTTTTGAATATATTTAATGATGCTTGTTAAAAAACATTAGTAAAAAAAAATTTCCAAAAATTTTTAAGTTATTTTTTTTTGAAATGTACACATTTCATTGATAAATTTGTTTTGTTGAAGTCGCTAACAAATATTTAGTAGTCTTTTATTTAGAATTTTCTAAATGAGGACAAATAGAAGGTTTAATTAGTGTCTTAATTTCAGCTTTAAATGCGTTTTTATCAGTGTACACCCACTTCATCAAGAAGTTGGCAATAGTTATGCTGTAACAAGCAAGTTACTATGTAAAAATGATATTTGTAACAACTTTTAATAAGGTTTATTAAAAAAATATTAAAAAAATAAAGTGTTTCCAAAAATTTCAAAAAATCAGAGAAATTCTGAAAACTACTTTTGTTTCAGAGGATAACTAAAATTGTAGTAGGCTTGCTTCCCTTAGAAGATTCTAAATAATTAACAAATAAATGAGTTTGGTTTGTGCATTAATTTCAGATTTCAATATATATATAACACTGTACACGCCACTTCACTGAAAGATTAAGAAAGGTTCAAAATTTTCATAGTGTTCAAAAAATGTTCAAATTATCAAATATTTTCATCGTGTTCAAAAATGTTGAAATCATCAAAAATTTTCATAACGTGTTCAAAAAATATTCAAATCGTAAAATATGTTCAACATCTTCAAAATTAAAATCTTAAAAAATGTTCACCATGTTGCAAATTGAACATGTTTTGCTGAGAATTAAAAGAGTAATATCGGAAGCATTTTCTTATCATTATGTTCTATGATGCGTTTTGTGATGGTCCCTTTTTAAACTTTCTTATCCAGAATTAATACTTAAAATTAAAACTTAATAAAAACTTAAAAATAAATAAATATTAATTAATAATTATAAATTCGCATAAAACAAAGCATCCTTTCATTATTTTCTTTAGCACAATCAGCACATGAACTAGAATAAAATTATATACTATGTTCCTACACAAAAATGTAAGAAGATTTCAGACAAGATATAAAATATAATTTAAAATATTTATATCAAAAATTTTTGGCACTTGAAATTGTAATTAGCTTTATAACAGCTTACAGTCATTAGGATAATTAATTAATTATTTAAGATTAAAGTGATTATTTATTTATTTATCAAGTATTTCAAAAACAATCGATATTTTTTTAAATTTGATTTTATTAAATGTATTTAACTCTATTCAGATAAACGGGTATGAAAAAAAATGTTAACATTTTTTTAAAGATTAAGAATTAATAATAGTTAAAGCATAGTTTATTATGCATTAATAGATTCAATGACCGGAAAACCAATTGAAAAAAGATTAAAAATATCTGACATTTTTTTTCTCATAGTAATTCTGAAACTATCTTCAGAATTGTAATACAAATATTAATAAAGTTTTCCTCCTAGAATGAAACGTTACCTTGAAAAAAAAATCCAAATATTTTTCAGGAATGCAACTTTCAAATCGACACATAATGACTTCACTCAAAGAAGAAAATATTACATTGTTGTTTTAAAAAAAATATTTAAGAAAATATGAGGTACAGTGCCCGGCTCAAAACGAAAAAAAAAAAAGTATTTTATATTCCCTTTTTCCTTATAAAAGTAAGACATTCTCTACCTCAGAAAACAAAATAAAATGAAAAAAGATACAATTCAATTGCAAAGAAATATATTCCTACAAAATGTATTTCCCTGCTTAAGAGGACTTTTTTTACCTTTTTGTGCTCGGATAACTTCATGTTATTTTCTCCTATTTAAACATAACTGTGAGGGGTTTTTCGGTTTTGTAGTAACCCACTTTAATTTCTGTTCATCCGACCAAAAAGCCTTTATGGCCAAAAAAAATCTTCCACCGACAAAAATATTGCACTGAAGAAACCACATTTTCTTTATATTATTGTTTGATTTTTTTACGGTTTGTTGGTTAGGAGAACAAACATAAGAAAAAAAATCTATAGTTACGCATTTTTATGGCCTTGCATTCTTTTTGTGTGCATCAAGATGAGATGGCAACTTAATGCTATATCAGTTACGTTACTTTCAATTTATTTTTACAAAATTGTCCGGTATTTGTTCAGTTGGTGATAGCATTGACATATATAGATTATGATTTATTTTTATTTGCATTGACATGGAACAGTGTTATGTATTTTTGACAGTATCTATTTTTATGATTTGATGTTATTGCAGCTGGCAATACAGAGGATTCTTTATGCAGTAAGGGTATTTTTACGGAACGTGTATGGAACTAGGAAGATTTAAAGGAGGACATATCGCTCTATGACATATATATGTAGATTATGATTTGTGTTATTTTATGGAACTATGGAACTTTTTATACATTTTTTTATTACATATATTTTTAAAATTTTTATG
This sequence comes from Caerostris extrusa, assembly GCA_021605095.1. Taxonomy (NCBI): domain Eukaryota; kingdom Metazoa; phylum Arthropoda; class Arachnida; order Araneae; family Araneidae; genus Caerostris; species Caerostris extrusa. Next base: position 69,977 of record BPLR01006858.1, read on the forward strand.
CGATTCTTATGGACTTAAAATATTGGGTAACACAGAAACATAAAATTTGGATAAAAGATGTTGTACACAAGGCATCAAATTCTCTCTACGTTTAAAGAGGTATTTTGTTTACTGTGGCAATGTTTAGTTGACATATTTTCAGAAAATGGTTAAAAAAAATTTAACTGCAGACAATGCAAAGATTTCTTTTTATTTCTCTTACAAAAAATGGCGTTTAAAATTATATTTGCAAACTGTTTTTTATTGTAATGCCAATATAATAATAATAGGACCGAGTGACTGACACTCGGTGCCACAGGTTTTCGGGTTCGTGTCCGCCAGGGCCCATGGTTTTTTTGTTAGTTAATAGTCACGGAATCAATCCACGGAATCCACCTACGGAAAACCTGAGATTCGGTATAATATGACTGTAGAGCGTTGTGCGTAGGACTAACAATCCTATTCCATAAAAAAAAACATCGTTTTTCTCGAAATCTGCCAGTGGGCAGACGGCATTCGCCCACCATGTGGTTGTTGTGCCAATGAACAATAATTGTACACTTTTCACATATTTTCAGCTCAGCTTTTATTTAACAAAGAAACATTTAATAAAAATACTTTTTATCATTAAATTTGTTTGTATAATAACAAATTGATTCATCATTTTTTTTTTTTTTTACAAAATAAATGAATGTAAATAAAATTCATTTTTACACACATACCATACATACGAATATAATACATTTTTTTTCAAACTCATTTCAGTTAAAGGAAGAACACATGGAAATTTAATGTAATTATGGCTGAATTTTTGAAATTTATAAATGCATATATGATGTGCCATTACTGACATTTAATATAACATTTTTAATTATTACAAACAAATAATTAAATTCATTTAAATTTGTTACAAATGGCTCAATTGATCGTCATATAAAAAAATCCTTCCCAACCATTATCTTTCTTTTGAATTTAAATTCGGCTAATTTATTTGCACTAATTATGGACTTATTTGATCCTGATGTCCTGGATATAAAACATTTAGTTTACTTAGTAAGAGTCGGTTCAAAACATGAAAGACAAGTCAGAAAGAAACGAAAGTTCGTGTTTATGTGTCAGAAATGGGTACTATAAACTCTAATGGGTACTATTATGGACTTATTTGATCCTGATGTCCCAGATATAAAACATTTAGTTTACTTAGTAAGAGTCTGGTTCAAAACATGAAAGACAAGTAGAAACGAAAGTTCGTGTTTATGTGTCAGAAATGGGTACTATAAACTCTAATGGGTACTATTATGGACTTATTTGATCCTGATGGCCTAGATATAAAACATTTAGTTTACTTAGTAAGAGTCTGGTTCAAAAGATGAAAGACAAGTAGAAACGAAAGTTCATGTTTATGTGTCAGAAATGGGTACTATAAACTCTAATGGGTACTATTATGGACTTATTTGATCCTGATGGCCCAGATATAAAACATTTAGTTTACTTAGTAAGAGTCTGGTTCAAAACATGAAAGACAAGTAGAAACGAAAGTTCATGTTTATGTGTCAGAAATGGGTACTATAAACTCATAGACCGGACTTAAAGGTTTCATTTAGTCGGAAAGGTTTCGGTTTTTTTTTTTTTTTTTTTTTTTTTTAGCTTGGGCAAGTGGATATGAGATTGCAAAATCTCTGCAAATAAGATTCCCCTGGTGTTATTTGTTTCAAATTGAGATGATGCAAATAAGTCCAAGCTCTGTTGAGACAAAAGAGAGCTAATATTCATCAATGCAACCTGATGGACAATTGGTTAGCTCGCTGACCTTTAGTACCTCAGGCTTCATATTCGAAACCTGGCGATGGCAGGGATGTTTGTTACCTGGTTCGGCATCCATGTTAAACTGTAGGTCCCGGTCTAATTAGCCTAAAATGTGCAAAAACATGACCGTAGAGCGTTAAACGAAGCCATCTCCATCAATAAAAATGTGATGTGAACGACTGTGTTCCCCATTTCCAATTTGAATTTAACTAAGGTGAACAAGATATTCTCATTTTTCTCAGCTCATTTTTGATATTTAAAAATAAAATTATCATTATGAAAATTTTTTTATTTTTTTTATATTTTATTTTGCAAGAAAATTTAGATTAATGTCGAATAAAAAACTATTTATATAACTGTGCTGCAAAATCTACATATACATTTATTTAAAACTTTATTTGGAAAGATTACATACCCATCGAAAATTACATTCCAAAATTCCTTCCTTATAAATTCGAATTCCTCTACTTAAAACATATTACATAAAAATTCATTGTCAGTAAATACTTTGTCGCCTTTAAACTTGTTCAATATTCCTTTTGAAATAATAAATATTATTTCAAAGTCCGATTCAATCCCCGTCAAATTTATAACAGAGATAACTTGGAATTACAAATTGAGATTATTCAAATCTAAAATTTAAATAACAGGAAATAAACCTAAATCAACGAATCATTTCTCATCAAGAAATCCAGAAACGACTACCAACTACTACACCCTCATCAAGAGCCATCCTGTCCGCAGATATTTATTTACGTCGTTAACATTATTCAATCACAAACGGCCAAATAATCATAAATGCTAAATCAAAGTAACTCTGGGCTTAAATCCGGCACATGAACTTTTCCAGTTTTGACGTTTCGGAAACTGCAAGCACGTGCATCTCCAACCAAATCTTCGACCCACCAAGCAATCTGAGGAGATTAAAGCAAGCTCCATTTGCATAAACTAATCCTATTGATCCAACTCGGGCCAGAAAATTTGCATTATCCTCTGGGCTTAATTAACGGGTGTATTTCGACCAGATTGAAACCACAAGTCTCTGATATTTATTTAGGGACAGAATTCGCCAGCTTCATTTGAATTTAAGTACCTGCACTTTCTCTCTTTGTATTGTTCTCTTGGCAACGCTCCGCAAATCTTTTGCTTTTAATTTGTTGGTGGAATTTAAAGGCTTCCAACAATATTTTCATGACAAGGCCCCGTGGAGTGAGAAGTTTTTGATTTGATTATCGTCCAAATGTACTTAAAATGTTTGGCATTGATTGTATAATAAGAATCTACGTGGCTTAATTTATTAATTTCAAATCGGTTAGATTGTAGAATTTCCATCCTACTATTTGAGATGAACTGATTTAAGTACTTGCATTTACTCTCTTTTTGTATTGTTCTCTTGGCAACGCTCCCCAAATCTTTTGCTTTTAATTTGTTGGTGGAATTTAAAGGCTTCCAACAATATTTTCAGGACAAGGCCGCGTGAAATGAGAAGTTTTTAATTTGATTGTCAAAATATACTTAAAATGTTTGGGCGATGATTGTAGGATAAGTTCTTTAGTTGATGTAAATGAAATAATTCATTAACTTCAAATTGGTTAAATATTCCATCATACTATTTGAGACGAACTGATTTAAGTACCTGAACTTTCTTTCATTGTATTGTTCTCTTTGGAAAAGTTCAGCAGATCTTTGCTTTTTAATTTGTTTGGGTGGAATTTTAAGGCTTCCAACAATATTTTTCATGACAAGGCCCAGTGAGTGAGAAGTGTTTGAATTGATTACGATCCAAATGTACTTAAAATGTTTGGGCGTTGATTGTATGATATTCTTTAGTATGATGATGTAAATAAAATAATTCATTAATTTCAAATTGGTTAGATTGTAGAATTTCCATCATACTATTTGAGATGAACTGATTTAAGTACCTGCACTTTCTCTCTTTGTATTGCTCTTTTGGCGACACTCAGCAAATCTTTTGCTTTTAACTTCTTGGTGGAATTTAAAGGCTTCCAACAATATTTTCATAATAAGGGTGATTTAAATGAGAAGTGTTTGATTTGATTAGGATCAAAATGTACTTAAAATCTTTGGGCGTTGATTGTATTATAAAATTCGTTAGTATGATGTAAATAAATTAATTCATTAATTTCAGATTGGTTAGATTGTAGATATTCAATCACCCTCTTTCAGATAAATACATTGACGTTTCTGAAATAAACATCTGTAAATTTTAATTTTGTTTTTAAATTTACTTCTTTTAATTTCATTGCAGAATTAATGAAGAATTATAGCATGATTTCTTATTATTTACATAACTTTCACTGCTTTAAAGTCGCGTCTAAACTGTAGTTAAAGATTAACAATTTTTTTTTTCATTTTTTTTAATAAAATTTTTGCATATTGATTCGCAAAAAAAAAAATTATTCATAATTAAAAATATTTCGAGGAATTTATGTTACTAGGTAAAAACTTCATATTAAAGTTTCATAAATTTTACTTGTTTCTTTACATTTGTGATGAAATAAGAATTTAATTTTGTTTATTCGATTCTATTTTGTTCTAATTAAAAAATCATAATTTGTAATTTTTTATTAAAATTATGATCACTCGCGTGTTAGTTAAAGCAATAAAATTAACCAATTACGCGAAAGCAATTTAACACATTTTTAGTAAAAATATACTTTTATAGAAATTATCTGACTGAAATTGTAAAACAATAGCTTAACACAATTCAGTTGAGTAACACCGCTTTTAATGTTATAGTAAGAAAATAGATAATAATTTATTTATTTATTTGTGAGTACTTTAAAACTGCATGAAATATGTGTTGCTAAACATAACGATTAACTCATATCAAATCACGTGCTCTGTAGTTCATTTTGAAAACTTGAACTATTCCTTAAACACTTTGAGAATATTAAAAGCCTCAAAATAGTTTCTAAGGTTTAGATTAAGTTTATAAAAGTTAATCTGACCTTCACTTAACAGACTTCTCTGTCTGAATTGGGTAGTGCTTCTTGTGGTATTTGAAAAATTACTTCTTCAAAGAATCCTAGAGTTATTAAATATTTTTATATATTCTTGTCGCTATTGACTTGAATATTTTTACGGGATCTGCACTTTAGGGTTCCTATTTTTGCCATGTCTCTTTTCGCGCCAAATTTAATCGCCAAACAGCACATGTCATTTTGTTCGTTTAGGAAGGTACTTGGCGAAAATCACATATAAAAAAATCGTCCAAAAATAAGCGGAGCATGTTGTTGAATTCATTTAAATTTGTCCTGAAATTATTTTTGACCGGTCATGATTATAATTGATTCCACTATATTATATATATACATATATATATATATATATGTTTGCTTTTAAATGAAGTTAAATCATTTATTAACAAGATTAATTAAAGCAGATTTTTATTTAAAGATTAAGTTGTTATAATAGTTGGCATTGATATACTGAAATTTTTATTTCAAACTTTTTTTGTATATTACACGTTTTTTTCTTTCCAGTCAGCTAATTTTTTTCATATATAAGTGTTTTTAAAATAGTGTGACTGAAAATATAGGGGGGAAAATGGTTTTTCAATAATTAATTCAAGCATGAGGGTGAGTTTTCTGTTTCATTTAAGTTATTCTGTAAAACTGTTTAAAATTATCCTCGTGTCCCAATTTCTACATGTTACCTTATTTTTTTATTTCTATTTCATTTTATCCTTGTATCACAAGTTCTATTTTTTATCTTTATTAATGTTTGAATCATCTATTACAACTATAAAAACAAATCAAAAAAATGTTTTTTAGAAATTCATATTCTTTGAACGAGACTTATTTTCAAAATAATCTTCTGAAAACTATCAGTACTGATGGTTGTAAAAAAAACCATTTAACGTTTTTAATTCATTTGCATACTTAAAATTGTTTTTATGATATTATTTAGAATTCAAGCATAAAATTTGAGTTAAAAAATTGAAAATTTCACCGGTTTTAATGAAATTTGTAAATGAAACATAAATTTGCTCATTTCAATTATATTTACTATGGGATCAATAATTTAATACTTTTATAAAGAAAAATAGTTTTTATTAAAGAAAACAAAAAAGAAAAAAACAAATAATACTATTAAACACTTAATATTATAAAAAATTATGACTACAACGTTAATTTTCACTTTATAGGTAACAGGAATCCTAGTATTATATAATAAATACAAAGGAATTTGGTTAACCCTTTTTAGATATTTTGAATTATTTTTATTTGAATTTTTTATGAACGTAAATAAAAATACTTTTTTTTTTTAATTTGTTGTATTCTACAAACTACTGAAACGTACTAAAAAACGTAAAGAAGTAAATAAAACAAAATAAATAAATAAATTTAATGTTTATTTATTATTTAAATTTTGTATTATTAAAATAAATTTTTATAAATAAACATATATAAAAACATAAATACTGTAAGAGCAATTTTCAACATCTAAAGTATCTTAAGTGGAAATATCAATAACAATCAATACAAAATTTATACAACTTTTAGCTAACAAGCTTTTTATAATGTATGAACATGATGTTATTAAAAAAAGGATGAAATTAAGTAAAAGGTATAAGTTATTATTTAAAACGGATTTATCTAATTGTGTAACACGAGAAACTTTCATTTCAAAAACCTTTATTTAAAATAAATGTTGATTTTTAAGTGATTTATTTGTGTATGTTTTAAAGCTGGCACAAAATATGTGTTGCTAAATATAACGATTGACCTACATCAAATCTCGTGCTCTATAATTTCATTTTGAAGTGTCTGGCTTTCAAAATATAAACTCTGTTTCAATATGCTTTAAAATAGTTTCTAAGAATCGGTTTAAGTTTGTAAAAGTTCATTTATTCATCACTTAACTTTATTAAATTCTATGTTTGAATTGGGTAGTGCTTCATGTAGTATTTGAACAATTGCTTCGTCAAAAAGTTCTAGAGCTATTAAATTTTGTTATATTCCTGTCGCTGTTGACTTTGATAGTTCTTGTTGTGATTCTGCACTTTAGGGTTCCGATTTCGTCATGCTTCTTTTTTTTTCACCGTCAAATGGAATGGCCAAATCGTCACTATTTTGTAACCGAACAGCCATTGTGTTTGTTTAGGAGGGAACTTGGCGAAACCGCAAGTAAAAAAAAACGCAAAAAAAATAAGAACCCTAAAGTGCAGAATTACTGTTCTTGCAGCATTCTGACCAATTACTTCTATAATTATCTTGGATATTGAACATTTGTAGGTCAAATCGCAAAATAGAGGCCTTTCGCATTTGGCAACTTTGTTGTGGCGCCAGTTAGGCGGTAATTGCCAGATGTGGTAATGCACTGTTTGCAATTCACTACACTTACAATTGCAATCGGTTACATGGCGCACTTTGGCGAAAAGAATTTTTGACGCCAAATCCCAACGACCCCTATTCTGTGATTTTAACCATTGGTATACTTCCATGTATCTCCCGTCCAGTAAAATGTGTTCACACATGATAAATTGAAATTCGTGAAAGGATTTAAGTTTTTAAAATATTATTTTCTTTTAAAAATCTATTAAGTTAAAAAGGATAATATGTACTTATTTTGTTATACATAATTATGGTTGACTTTTCTTTATTTTGTCATTTTTAAATGAATAATTACGAAATGATATTTTTGAAACCTATGGATATGTTTTAATTTACATTTATTTTCTCTTAAATCAAACTTACTTCACATTCTAATAATAATTTTCAATAATTTTAATAATAATTTTCCGAAATAATAATTTTCCGAAAACCTGTAGATAATCTTTAATTTACACTTATTTTCTCTTTAACCGTAGCTTTCCGATACAGAATTCATATATCACGTGCGAAACCAGCATCAATACCTATAGATAAAAAAAATCGGTTAAAATTTTTGCAATTAATTTTCGATCGTTGATGTTGCTGAGGGCATCTCCATGGTTACCAACACCCGTTGTCAAGGGAACACTGTTTTATTTCCTTCTAAAAATCTGACCCCTCCCGAGTTACATAAAAAGAACTGCCATATAATAAATATTCCACGATCGTATATTCACAGTTTTTTTTTTATATACATAAAAGACTTGCTAACAGAGATCCTGTCGTCTCTAATGTTCTTTAGGCTAAATCCACTTATATTACATCGTTACCTTCGGATAAAAAATGGATCCTTTTTTTTTATTTCTCTTGTAATGGGCATATTTTCTGCTCATTAAATTTACAACTACAACATCTAGGTATTCAGTGGATTGAATCAATGGGAATTTTATTCTATAAGTATGTTTGCAATTAAGTTGCGATTGAAAAAAAATTAACCTCCTTTTTAATTAGTATATTGTTCTGTTAAATATGAAGGGTTTGGATTGGTTTGTCGATGCACAATTCATGTGGAAATATGTGTAAAACACTCCACATGAAAAAAAATTAAATGGAACTAAATCCAGAACAAATAAAAAATGATTTTTCATTAAGGCCAAATTTATGAATTTGAGATTCTTATTTTATTAGAATTTTGTCGTTCATTGTTGAATTTTGTCATTCATTATTGAATTTTGTCGTTCATTATTGAATTTTGTCATTCATTTTTGAATTTTGTCATGAATTTGTCATTTTTACCTTAAGTTAGTGGAGGATATATATATATAGAGGGTTCCGGACCATATGGCCGGAATACCTCTGCTGAGATCATGAAAAAATGGATAAAGGTTACGAACTCTTCAGATGATACTCTTGGTAACTATAGTAGTAATATATAGTTGTGGTACATCACGTCCAATATTAAATCTATTACTAATAGATGTAAGCCATTATAGTGACAAATCAACATACAGAAAAAATTACTATTATAAAGCAATAACAACAATAAAATACAAAGCTATAAATTTCTTTAAAAATTAAAATGCATGCTTTTTATATGCATAGCTTTATCATTGAGCATAGCTTTAGCATTAACAGCAACGACAACTGAGCTTTATATCGCTGAGAGAGTAGTAACAGCAACGACAACTGTCACAAAATTAAAACACATACTTTATATCATAGCTGAAGCACTGATGATTACACTGAGCTTATAGCACTGAGGATTAGTGACAGCAACAACAACAACTGTAACAAAATTAAAACACATACTTTATATCACAACTAAAGCACTGCCCACTAAGCATTAGCGCTGAGGATTTGTAGTAACAACAACTAACTTTCCTTTTAGTCGCGGGAATATTCCCAATTTCAAACATGAGGAACACAGGGAAACGAATTGGTATATTTTTTTTAGGTTCTATATCATGTTAATAATTTTGATTTGCTTTAATTCATCGTATCTGCAACAATTTTACTGGTTCTGATTCTAATAAAATAAATTAATGTGTCATATAAAATGCGCTATAATTTACACAACAAGATTCAACTAACGATAGCACTCCAGTTACTATATAAATTAAAATCTTAATGAATTGATCAAAAGCCTAAAGACATCCTCTGTATAATGTTTTTTTCTCTGTGAAAGTTAATATTGGGTTAACCCTTTTCCGAAGCAAGCGATTCAGCAATTTACCAGAATAGCAACCAGGAAGAATACGGAGATTCGCTTTATTCTTGGTAAATTCAATTTACCAAGAATAAAGCGAAACATGTTGGTATATTTATTTTAGGTACTGCATCATTTTAAAAATTTTACTTTAAATATTAATAAAAAAATAATAAATTATAATTAAATATTAATAAAAAAAATAAACGTGTATTAATAAATGCGATACAATTTGCGTAATATCAAACTCCAATTACTATATAAATTAAAATCTTAATGAATTGATCAAAAGCCTGAAGACAGCCGCTTTTTTTTTCTACAATTTTCTATTTGTGAAAGTTAATATTTGGTTAACCCTTTTCTGAAGCAACGCGATTCAGCAATTCACCAGAATAGCAACCAGGAAGTCCATAATGTTCCGAGCCCAGTCAAGAGGGTTAAATATAATTAAGCTGTCTGTAGTCTGTCATGAAGAGACATGTGTCATCAGCTAGAACAACTTCCGAAAAGAACCTGGCAATCATTCTTATTGAACTTCATGAGAACGAACAGTGCGTACTAGATCATCTCTAGAACTGGCTGTAACAGCAACAACAACAACAAAAGTTGGAAGCGGCCATCTTGTCACTAGTGTGTAAAAATTAGCACCGATTAACAAAGCGAGAACTTTCTTAATTAGTTTAACCAAAAATTTTATCTCCTTCCTTGATTGCATTTCCTTTAAGTGCGAAATAACAATTAAGTAATTATTTCGAACAGAAAATCCAGCAGTCCATTTTTTTCGCCCACTGAGAAATGTGAAAGATTCCTGGAAGCTATCCAATTAAGCAAGTTCCTTTTCCGATTTTCGCAATAAATAAATTAAAAATGCAACAACGACAGCACCAACAAAAAAAAAAAAAAAAAAGAGGAATGGGAAAAAATATATTTGTTTCAGTTTCTACCAATCTTTCCCCCTCAGTTCCAGTAGTAATAATACCAGAGATAAGTCTCCCTAGCAACACAATGATAAAATGCAACAGCAAATGGACTTTTAGAGCTTTACTATTGCTTTGATAAAGGAGGAAGAACAAGAATAAATAAATAATAATAATAAAAAAGAAAGGGTAAATTGAAGTCCCGATTTCAAGTTCCAAATTAACTTTCACTTAGAAAGAGTTGTGCAAAATAGATTAGGTAAGTCACAGTAAAGACAATGTAATGTGTGTTAGAATTTCTTTTTTTTTTTTCTAAATTAAGATTCCGGAACATCTGAAATTGTTTTGTATTTATTTGGCAGTTTCTGATATGATGGAATTCATGTTTCTCATTTAATCTGTGACATATTAAGATTTATCAATAATTCAAATGCTCGACAAAGACGAGAAAGATTTTTCACTTAGGTTCTTTACTTATTATTTTGCAATTTGTGGTAAGAAACTATTTTATAAAATCGTTGATATGTCGTTCCTTTTTATTATTCCATCAAAATTATAATTAATTAAATAATTAATAGTGAAAAAAAAAAAGGAATTGGATTATGATTTTCACTTAGGTTCTTTACTTATCATTTTGAAATTTATGCTGAGAAATCATTTTATAATTTCGTTGATATGTCTTTCCTTTTTACAAATCCATCAATAATTCAAAATGTAACTGAAAAATTTTTTTCACTTAGGTTCTTTACTTATTATTTTGAAATGTTTGATAAATTACTGTATAATTTCGTTAATATATCGTTCCTTTTCTTTTCATAATTATAATTAATTAAGATTCATCAAAAATTCAAAAAGTAACGGAGAAAGATTTTTCATTTATTATTTTGAAATTTATGATAAATTATTTTATAATTTCGTTTATGTGTGTTTCCTTTTATAATCTATCATAATTATAATTAATTAAGCTTTATCAATAATTCAAAAAGTAATGGAAAAAGATTTCGCTCTTAAGTTCTTAGCTTATTATTCGGAAATTTATGATAAGAAATTATTTCATAATTTCGTTTATATGTCGTTATGTCGTTTCGTTTATATGACATTATATACTGTCGTTCCTTTTTATAATTCCATCATAATTATAATTAAGATTATCAATAATTTAAAAAGTATCAGGAAAAGATTTTTCACTTAGGTTCTTTACTTATTATTTTGAAATTAATGATCAGAAATTATTTTATAATCTCGTTCATATTTTAATTTTGCCTGAAACTAAATAACAAAATAAAATTTCGCTAAAGATTCGTGTTGTTTTTGGTAAAATGTAAAATTTATGAAATGTTATTATCAATTTTATATTGCTGTTGTAATGTGTCAAATGTATTTTCAGTATATTCTCAGTTTTTCAATTTAGTAAAGATTAAAATTGATTATAAATTTATTAAATAAATGTAAATATTTTAAGTAACAAAAATGCCCTCTAGAACTTGAAATTAATTCAAAAAGTTTCTGTCGATTGAAAGTTAATTTTTATACAAAATATTCTATCATCATGGTATTCAAAAAGTTTCTGTCGTTTTAAAGTTACACATATATAACAAGAATCTTTGATGAGATGAAGATGTCATCGCAATGTCTATAATTCTTCATTTGTCTTTCAAAAATTTTCTTGAAATCAAACTGGTAAAAATTTGAAAATCTCCTGCTATATTTCTTTTATATTTTTAATTTGTTTCAAAAGTGTCTCCATTTATGAATAATTATTCAGAATAATATTTTTTTTAGGAAACGCCGAGAAATATCTGCTAATTCTGTCCATAATTAAAAACGTTACACGTTCAAACATTCAACCTCACCGTTTACTACTAATAAGTTTCCTTCCACACAGAGTTAAAAGCAATAATACAAAGGTAATAAATTTGTTTCAAAAGTATCTCTATTTATGAATAGTTATTCAGAATAATCTTTCTTAGGCAACGCCGAGTCATATCTGCTAATTTTGTCTATACTTCAAAAACGTTTCAACGTTCAAACGTTTAACCTCAACATTTACTAACTAATAAATTTTCTTTCCACACAGAGCTAAAAGTGATAATAGAAAGGAAATAAATAAGTTTCAAAAGTATCTCTGTTTATGAATATTATTCGGAATAATCTTTCTTAGGCAACGTCCTAGTCATATCTGCTAATTCCGTCCATAATTAAAAGCGTTTCAACGTTCAAATGCTCAACCTCAACGTTTTCCTTCCACACAGAGCTGAAAGCAAAAATACAAAGAAAATCAATTTCCTTTAAAAAGACTTTATGTATATATAACTACTAAGTAGAATTTTAAGATTTCCTGCCATTTTTTTCAACAGCGACGTTGAACTTTCTTCAAAAAAAGAGAGAGAGTGAGTTGTTATCGGTCAATCTATTTCAGTAGAAAGGCAGATGTTCGGCATATGGCAGGTATAGAGAAGCGACAAGGGAGCAGTATTTCTGTATTTACCAATCGGCACTTTTATTATTTGCCGTGTATGTTATTTCATCACTCGAAATGCACTTGGCGCGTTACGCGGTGTTTACTTTAAATCCCCCAAACACACCCGACCGTTGATAAACATAATACCGAGAACGCTTCAGAACGAGAGTGGCAGATGCACTTAAAACTGGCATAGGAGGTTTATGACACTTAATACTGAGTCACGCGCCTCCGTGTCAGACAGCGAGGGTTTGTAAACGGAAACATCTGATGCTGTCTACTTTTTCCCCCTTCTGTTTAATGGTTTTTCAGACCTTTGTTTACGCCTACAATTTAAATTTCCCTCTATGAGGTATAAAAAACGGTAAATTTCTGTTTAAATTACTCCATTTTTTTTTTTCTCTTTAAATTTGAAAAACGATGTCCATCATAAAAATAAAAAAGTAAAAATGAAATGACGTAAATCGTTCTAACGCAATGGAAATGACGTAATATCGTTCTAACGCAAAGGAAATGACGTAATATCGTAACCTATACTATTCAGGTTTATTACCCTCGCTGTTAGTTTTATATTATATTTTTAAGTATTATTTAATGCAGTCTATAGTTCTTCATTTGACTTTTACAAATTTTCTTGAAATTAAAATCTCCTGGTGTTTTCTTTATATTTTTAATTTGTTTCAAAAGTATTTCTATTTATGAAAAGCTATTAATCACTTTTTTTTGATGATTATTAATGCTTTCGTGTTTAAATTATTAAACACGAAAACATTACTTTTAACAATATACAAGAATCTTATTATTTTAAGAAATGATGTAATATAGCTCACCTATACAATTCAGGTTTTATTCATTTAATAGTTTTTCAAGCCTTTTAAATTACTCCATTTTTTTTTTCTCTTTAAACTTAGAACCACTTATGCATATTCAATCATGAAAAAAATTAAAAGCAACAAAAATGATGTAATATAATTCATCTATACAAGTCAGGTTTATTAACACATCACAATAAGTCTCCGGCCTGACACCTATATGGCAATACTGTTGACAGACCCATATGATTTCTGGATAGTAGCATCCTTCAAACGATACGTGTTAAAATTTCATGATATTTGATAATTAGTTTACAGATTACAGTGATTTCAGTGACCCCAGTTTTGTAATTTTTTCGAATGTGTTGGATCAAACATTTTTTTTTTTTCTTTGCTGGCCAAAAATTCTGTTGAAACCAAACAGTGACTTGATAAGTGGGATGGAGACTCTGCACCAGAGAAATGAACTATAATTGACTGATATGCTGACTTTAAAGGTGGTCGTACAAACATCGATGATGCTGAACTCTCTGTCATCACAAATAGGCAGTTGTTGCGGAAAACAGAAAAAAAAAATTACACAAAATAGTTTTGAAGGACCTTAAAATGAACTTGATTTAGATAGCTGACACCTTAAAGATATCAGAAGGTAGTGTGTTTACAATTTTACACGAAAAGTTGAGCATCATTAAGTTGTTTTCGAAGTGGGTGCTCGGTTTGCTTACACAGGAAGAAAACAACAACGCGTCGACGATTCGTCCTACAAAAGCAAAGCAAAGCTACAAGCAAATACAAATCGTTCTATAAAAAAGGTATCGAAAAGTTAGAGGAATTTGGAATGGATGTCTTATTCTTGAAGGAGAGTATGTTGATGAATAAAGTCGAATTTAAAAAAAAAGCGTTTTTCTTAGCTAGACCGGGGACTTATTGAATGACGTGTTAGAATAGCTATTTGCAGTGGAATTGCATAATTTATATGTATTGTTATGACAGTATTTAATACAGTATATAATTCTTCATTTCTCTTTAAGAAATTTTCTTGAAATCAAAATGATAAAAAATTTGAAAATCTCTTAGTGTTTTTATATTAATTAATTAATTAATTAATTAATTATTTTTTAAGTTATTTCAAAAGTATCTCTTCATGAATAGCTATTAATCGCTTTTCGATGATGATTTTTAATTTAAACACGAAATTATTACTAAACAATATACAAGAATCATTACTAATCAATATACAAGAAGAAATGGCGTAATATAGTTCACCTGTACAATTCAGGTTTATTACGCGTGTTATTTGCAGTGGAATTATGTATTATTTTCTATTGTATTATCAAATAGTATTAAATGCAATCTATCATTCTACATTTCTCTTTTAGAAATGTTTTTGAAATCAAAATGTAAAATTTAAAACTCTCCTGGTATTTGTCTATTATATTATTTTAATTTGTTTCAAAAGTATCTCTATTTATGAATAACTATTAATCACTTTTGATGATTTTTTTTTTTAAAAAAGAAAGCATTACTAAACAATGTAATAGAATTTTATCATTTTCTCTTCTATTATAATTTAATATATATATATATGTTCTATTATATATTTTTAAAAGGTTATCGCTAGAAAGTACAGTATCAAACTTCTACTGACTATTTTGAGATAGTAGTCTTGTAACTTGTTAGTGTGTAACATGTAAAAAAGCGTTCTAAATGATGTACGAAAACATCTTTTATCATTTATCTCACAGCGTTTAGTATATTATGTATTGTTTAAACTAATTTTTAAAATCATGTAAAAAGGACTCATATTTACCTGAATCCTAACTAAGGTAATTAATCTGTCATCATCTAAAGAAATAAAAGAGCCTGACATGTATAAATCTTATAGTTGTGTCTAACACTTCTGAAAATAATTAATTTACTTAGAAACATTTAAAAAGGATCAGTAAAGTAAACTAAAACAAGCACTAGTACTAAAAAGTATTTCTCCTCACGTCTTTGGATGAAACATGATAACAAGTACATTTTTTTATTCATACCTGGTTAAATATTTATGTATATTAAAAATTTTGATTCATCTCGGTATATTTATTGCTTTTTAACCTATTTTTAAAGCAACTCAAGACAAATTAAAAATGTATTGTTATGATACATTTTTATCAATATGTATTAAAATGTATTGATTCCTGCAAATCTTTAACCCACTTAAGAATCTCTCTTATAAGAACCTTATACCATGATAATATCATGCACACATATGAATACAAGATACAACTTCTTGAAACAAAAGAATGTACGACCACAAAGGATGTCCGACCAAGGTAAATATGACGCTTTTTAAAATCATGTAAAAAGCGTCATATTTACCTTAATACAAACAAAGTACAAATCTTTCACCATCGAAAGAAATAAAAGATCCTGTATCACATGAATGTTATTGTTGTGTCTAATACTTCTGAAAATAATTAATTTACTTAGGAACTTTTAAAAGTAAGTACATAAGGACATAAAGTAGGTACATAAGGACAAGTACTTTTGTATACTAATACACAAAAGTACTTGTCCTTATGTCTCATCCAGAGACATGAGGACAAGTACTGTTTTTTACTTCATACCTGATAAAATATTTATATATATTAAAATTTTTTGTTTCATCTCGGTATAGTTAGTGCTTTTTAACCTATTTTAAAGCAACTCAAATCGGGCAAATTAAAATGTATTGCAAAGATACATATCAATACGTATTAAAATGTATTAGTTTACACAAATCTTTAAGACACTTAATAATCTCTCTTATGAAAACCTTATACCATGACAATATCTTGCACACACTTGAATATAAGATATAACTACCAGAAACATGGAATGTACGACCACGATGACACCAAAAGATGTATTACCAAGATAAACATGACGCGTTTTTAAAATCGCATTTACCTTAATCTAAACCAGGGTAACATATTTTTTTGTCGCACATAAATATTACAGTTGCGTCTAATACTTCTGAAAATATTTAATTTACTTAGAAGCCTTTAAAGGATCAATAAAAAAGTACTTATCCTCATGTCTCATCCAGACATGAGAACAAGTACTTTTTCACTTCATACTTGATAAAATATTTATATGTATTAAACATTTTGATTCATCTCGGTATAGTTATTCCTTTTAAAGTATTTTTGAAACAACTGGCATTGCACAAATTAAAATGTATTGCAACAATACATTTTTATCAATATGTGTTAAAATGTAGTTTATGTAATTCTTTAAGTCAACTTAAGTATCTCTCTTATAACAGACAATATCATGCACACATATGAATATAAGATACAACTTCCTGAAACAAAGGATGTATGACCACCATATGATATGAAACGAGCTCTGGCATCATAGAAATCTCTACACAGTTCTATCATCGGATATTAAATTAGCCGTACGCCAAAATATTCTCTAAACATCCATAGACTCAGGAAATGTGATTCTAATGGCTAAATTCGTTCACAAATGTTAAATATAACTTGTATGAAAATATCGGTTATCATTTATTTCACAGCGTTTTGTATATTATGTACTGTTTAAATTAATTTTTAAAATCCTGCAAAAATTTTCATATTTACCTTTATCCTAATCAAGATAATAGATCTTATTCACGGAAAAGAAATAAAAGAAACTATCACACATAAATGTTATTGTTGTGCCCGAGTCTTCTGAAAATAATTAATTTACTAAGATATTAATTAATTAAGTTAATTAATTTACTTAGAATTTTTACTATAGAAACCTTTAAAGGATCTGTAAAAAATCATCATAAAGTGCATGTTCTTCATGTCTCATCCATGCATTTTATAATTGATAAAATCCTATTTATATAGTATGCATTGAACATTTCATTCATTTCGGTATAGTTATTGCCTTTTAAGGTATTTTTAATGCAACTGAAATCAGACAAATTAAAATGTATTGCAACAATACATTATTATTAATATGCATTAAGCCACGTAAGAATTTCTCTTATGAAAACCTTATAGGATGACAATATCATGCACGCATATGAATAAAAGATACAACTTCCTGAAACAAAGGATGTATGACCACCATACATATGACCGATATGAAACGAGCTCTGGCACCACAGAAATCTCTATACAGTTCTATCAACGGATATTAAATTAACCGTACGCCAAAATGTTCCCAAACATCCATAGACTCAGGAAATTAGATTCTAATGGCAGATGAGGATACCTTCACCTAATGAATTACATTGGAACTCGCGTCCGACAGGACTGTTGCCATCGCACCGACCGTAATATCAGTAATGATCTTCGTCTGCGCTTCCGCCCGGGTTTAGACTTGGGCAAACTCGATAACCTTTCATTTAATGGAAAGTGACAGCGAAACATCCTACGTACTACTCATGTCTCAGGGACCCCGAGATGAAATGAGCTGGGCCTTCTGACAATTACTGTTAAGATCTCAGCGCGCGTTGCTGTTTCGCCTGGGGATTTCGTGTGCAGTTCTGGTGAAAGCAGATTTGATAAGGAGGAACGCCATTTTTGGGAGGGATCGATGATTTTCGAATCGCAGAGATTAAATGGCGTCTAATAAAAATAAATTTTTTTTTTTTAAATGGACAAGAATTTCTTTCAAAAGAAATAGTATTTTATTTTATTGTTCTGTACTCTTATTTTTTTCAACTAATGTTATTTAATTCATAAGATTATTATAAGTGCAGCATTTTTTTTCTCACGTGAAGAGTTCTGGCAATTCATTCCGAGGAAAGAGCAATGTATGTTATTTGACAAGTACATAATAACAGCCCATTGCTGAAATTTGATAGACAAGTAGTGTTGTGGGAAGTTATATTACACTCAATTAGTGTTTTGTACTAATAAGAACAACATGTCACTCAAATTTGATAGCAGATATTCGGTATCATATATAATGATACCTCAGGAATTTAGCGAATGTCCGTGTGACCTTCACAGGTTGAAACAACTACAGATTGAATATGAACTATACCGTGATTTGTTCCATCGTGATTTGTGATAGACCATGGGCTGAGGAAAACTCCAGGCCACTCAATGAAAAGTGAGGGAAGCTGACCCCCCCCCCTCCCTTGCTCTAGACGAATTGTCTTAAAAGGAGTTTTATGGAGAAGGAAAAGAGTTCTGCGACGAGTCGACCAGAAGTATTGTTAATTTTTCTCTTAAAGTAACTAAATAGGTGGAGTTTCCACCCATTTTCTAAGTGAACCCCTTGTGGTGTCGTTTATCAACCAGGATCAGGCAATTAGATTCAACGTAGACTCGAAAACTCTGAAAATCACCGTTCTTTTGAACTGTACCGAGTGAACTGTACTTGTGATAAAATTTTGTTTCTAATTTTTATAAAATAAAATAATCATTTTTTGTATAATGTTTTGTAATTTTTATCATTTCTTTGTATAATAACTCAGAGTTCATTATATATATGTATATATATATATGTATATATATATATATATATATACAGTGCTTGTAAATAAAAATTAAAGTGTTCCCATGAAACAGAAAGTGGCCCTCTTCTTGAAGCTGTTATAGGTTTAATATCGACCGAGAATATTTATCATGTATTTTTACTATAATATGACATAGGTTTTGATGATTATAATCGTACAGGAGATTTTCATACAGAAATTTTTATATGCAGTATTTAAATAGTAATTTTTATATGGACAAAACATTTTTTTTTTTTAGTAAAAATATTAGGAAAAGTAGACTTTTTTTTTTATGGTAAAAAAACTTAATAATTAACTAAATATTGTTTTAATAGCACAAAAATACGAGTATTTTAATGTCAGTTTGAGTTGTGCGAAGATCGTTTCTTGTTTAAATTTATACTTTATTGGTCAAGCAAGAGTACTTATTTTGAAGCAATAAAAATCTTTATCCTTATTTTTCATCTCACGTAACGATCATATATGTGATAAATATAATTTTTTTTTTTGTAATAGCAAGTAACAAAACAACAGCACCCATAGACAACTTTAACCCATAAAAAAAAAAAAAGAAAACATCTCTTGCCTCGAAATATGCCTTCGCCCGCCATAGGGCTGTGGTGTCAATCATGATGAACATAAATTATAGCAAATATCATAACCAAATGCTACGGAAAAAATGGGGTTTCAATTTTAATTGAAATGTATTGTTGCAAAAATCTTTAACAAACTAATTAAAAATGTCATACATATAAGCAATGTAAATTTAATGCTTACTTTAAAGTTCAAAAGCCAAATAATTATTTTTTACTCTTTTAAAATGAGTTTGTAATAAGTTCTCTAATCATTATGTGATTATACTAATCTATGTGATATATATCCTAGAACTATTTATATTTCTATATTCAATTCATTAACTATTATTATTTAGGTCAATTAGATAAGGTAAGGTAACATGGTTATAGTTTTTATCTGAACTTTATATATAGGACTATATAATAACACCCTGAATCATTTTGTAATTGTGAATCTTATGGATGATATGTATGGACGTGGAGTTATGTTTATCAAGTGAGTTTTACACAACATCTGAAGCATTCTATTACATTTCCATGCCTCGAGGACAGAGTCCTATAACAGATGCAGATTATAATTGCTATTGATATATCTAATATGAGAAACCTTCATGAAATTATGATACCTAAAACGCGTGAGTACACAAAGTGAAATTCCAACCAATATATGTAGGCAATGTATGTATTTTCAAAGTGAGATGTTATCAAAATTTATTAAAATAATATCTGTGTGTAAATTTACCAGAAACAATTAAAAATTAGGGTGTTTTCATTTCGCAAATTATGCAGTATTTCGTTTGTGATTAACACTTCACTCAAAATAATGACATCAAAACTAAATACATAGCACCCCAATCAATAATACCCCAATAATACCCCAATCAATAATACCCCAATACCTACAAATAATATCTGCATTGCATAAAAGAAATTTGTATTATTTTCTCAATTGCCAAGACATACAATTTAACATGGATTAAAGATAAAGATAAAAATAACCAGATAATGATAGTTAAATAAGGCTCTTTCGTGACGTCACAAAATGGCTATTAAGTAAGTAAAATCCTTCTTTTGTGTACTCCTTCGTTTTGCAGAATTTATTAAATTCAAGCATTTTTAAAACTGATATTAATTGCTCTTTAAGCTTCAACTTACAATAATGACGAACACTGAATATACATATCAAATCAATGACGCTCCAATGCAAAACATTGCATAAAAAGTGAAATATCGAAGGTTTGTCTTGCGTATTGCGTTTCTTGGCAATTGAGAAAATAATATTTTTCAATTGCCAAGGCACACAATTTTAGTATGGATTAAAGATAAATATCCAAATAAGAAAAATTCTGATTAGGCAAAGCATGGCTCTTAAGTAAGCCAAATCTTTCTTCGGTGAACCTCCCTTCGTTTTGCAGAATTTATTAAATTCAAGTCTTTTTTAAAGCCAATTTTAGCTTTTAAGCTGCAACTTACAATAATGGCACCAACACTGAATAATATCAAATCCATGCTAAACATTGCATCAAAAATGAAATATCAAAGTTCTGCATTATTTTTCTCAATTGCCAAGACACGAAATTTATTATGGATTACAGATGAAAATCCAAATAACCAGATAATGGTAGTTAAATAAAGTTCTTTCGAAATTCTGACTACGCAATGCATGGCTCTTAAGTAATCCAAATTCTTCGTTTGTCTTACTTAAGAAGCCCTTACTTATCAATTTTCCTTCGTTTTGCAGAATTTCTGGCTTTTATTAAATTTAAACCTTTATAAAACAGATATCCTTAGCTCTTTTAAGCTACAACTTACAATAATGGCACCAACACTGAATACATACAAATCAATAATACTTCAATAATAATGTAAAATTAGTAATAATGTTAAACATTGAAAAAAAAAACCTGAATTCTCAATGCTATCTATTAAGTCCCCAACTGCCAAGACACAATTTAATATGCATAGATCTTTAAAGATAAAAGATCCAAACAACTAAATAACGATGGTCAAATATGGCCATTTCAGGACGTCTCGAATTCAGACTTGTAAAAGGCACGGCTTTTAACTAAGCCGAATCCCCTTCATTTCAGAGAATTTCAATCCTTTTAAGTGGGAAGAGGATGGCTAATTGCTTGCGCGTAGGTGCTCCGAGCCCTTTTGTTGGTAATCCGGGATGAGTTATGCGCGATTTGCTTTTGAACAGAATCTCTCGCGTCTTTGATTCGCAGAGCGCTTCCCAAAATGAATAGACTTAAAGGAAAATATCTTAAGAAGATTTTATGTCGATAAACTATTCTTGTATCATTACAGATAATTCATCGTAGATTTATGGGACGATTTTAGGTTTCTTTATGCATTAAATAGATCACGTTTTTAAAATAGAATTTTGAAATGAGCAAAACTTTTGTAAATGAGCAGATTGGAGGAAAGTGTAATATAATAAGGGATATGCTATTAATCTATGGTAACTCATGAAGCATGTGACTATAACTTGAAAACTACAATGTGGCGAAAAAAGTCAGTTAGGCCCAGGAATTAATTAATATTTTTTTAAAGTCGGTTGGCGCCTGAGTTACCTTGACTTTCCTGTATGCTATTTGCACCATTGTGTCACGAATCGGGGGCATTGCATGATGAAAATGTATTAGTAGTTCCCTTATTCTTCTTCTTCATTGGCGCAACAGTCCCATTACGGGCCAAGTCCGTCTGCCTACTAACAGATTACGAGATAGATGTTTTCTCTTTTATGGAGTAGGCTTGTCATCTCTACGCCCTACAGTCATATTAGACCGGTTTTAAAGTGGCTTACGGTTTAAAGTGGGTTCCGAGCCACTACAAACATTTATGGCACCGCTGGGTCTCGTATCTGAAACCTGTGGCCCCGAGGGCCAGAGCATTAGCCACTCGACCATCAAACCCCAGATTCTTAATAGGACATCAAAATTACATTACATTTGAGGTATAAGAACATATACAATTTTAACGCCTATGCTAATTATAATTAATTACTATAGCAACAAACATAATAAATTCTAAAATATTGCTAAATAATAAAATTACAAAATTCAATACAATCTTTAATTTTATTAATAAACATCTTTAATTTTATTAATATCTGAATCTAAAATTATTTACATTTCTAGAATGTTACACAATTGATACCTACAGCAATTGAAATAAATAATGACTAAAAATAATGACATCAACTCTAAAGGTATACATTTAATCAATAATTCCAAATGGCCAAATTTTTAGTTTGGCTTACTTAAGGGACATTACTTTTATCAATTTTCCTTCATTTTACAGAAATTTTGGCATTTATTAAATTCAAGCCTTTTTAAAGCAGATATCTTTAGTCTTTAAGCTGCAACTTACAATAATGACATCAACATTTAACACATATATCAAATCAATAATACTCCAATGCTAAACATTGCATAAAAAATTGAAATAACAATGTTCTGTATTAAGTTCTCATCTGCCAAGACAATTTAATATGTATAGATCTTTAAAGATAAAGATCAAACAACTAAATAAGGATGGTCAAATATGGCCATTTCAGGACGTCTCAATTCAGACTTGTAAGGCACGGCATTTTTAACTAAGCCGAATCCCCCTTCCTTTCAGAGAATTTCAATCCTTTTAAGTGGGAAGAGGATGGCTAATTGCTTGCGCGTAGGTGCTCCAGCCCTTTGTTGGTAATCCAGGATGAGTTATGCGATTTGCTTTTGAACAGAATCTCTCGCGTCTTTGATTCGCAGATCGCTTCCCAAAATGAATAGACTTAAAGGAAAATATAAGAAGATTTTATGTCGATAAACTATTCTGTATCATTACAGATAATTCATCGTAGATTTATGGGACGATTTTAGGTTTCTTTATACATTAAATGATTCCCGTTTAAACAGAGTTTTGATATTTATATGATTTTTGTAAATGAATAAATTGGTGGAAACTGTAATACAATAAACGATATGTTATTAATCCGTGCATGAAACATGTGACTATAACTTGAAAACTACAATGTGGCGAAAAGTCAATTAGGCACAGGAATTAATTATTATTATTTTAAAGTTTGGTTTGGCGTCTGGGTTATCTGGGCCTTCCTGCATGCAACTTTCACCATTGTGTCACGAATCGGAGGCATTGCATGATGAAAATGTATTGCTAGTAGTTGCCTTATTCTTCTTCTTCATTGGCGCTACAGTCCCAAAGGTGGGCCAAGTCCATCTGCCTACTAGCAGATTTCGAGATTGATGTTTTCTCTTAGTTGTTACAGTAGGGTTGTGAGCTCTACGCCCTACAGTCATATTAGACCGGGGCCTACGATTTAAAGTGGGTTACGAGCCACTGCAAAGCATTTATAGCACCACTGGAGCTCGAACCCGAAACCTGTTTCGCCGAGGGCCAGAGCACTAGCCACTCTACCATCAAGCCCCAGATGCCCTATTAGGGCATCAAAATCACATTACATTTGAAACATAATAACATATACAGTTTTAACACCCATTCTAAATATAATTAATAACTATAGCAACAAACGTAATAAATTCTAAAATATTACAAAATAATAAAATTACAAAATTCAATACAATCTTTAATTTTATGAATAATCAGGTATCTCAAATTATTTAAATTTCTAGAATGTTACACAATTGATATCTACAGCGATTGAAATAAATCCGACGCCATCAACACTGTCAAATATCACTGAAAATAATGACATCAACCCTAAAGGTATACATTTAATCAATAATTCCAAATAACAAAATCCTTCTTTTAGCTTACATAAGGGGTGTTACTTTTATCAATTTTCCTTCGTTTTGCAGAATTTCTGGCTTTTATTAAATTCCAGCATTTTTAAAACCGATATCACTAGCTCTTTAAGCTGCATGTAACAATAATGACATCAACATTGAATACATATACCAAACCAATAAAATTCCAATGCTAAACGTTGCATAAAAACACTGAAATTTCAATGTTCTGTATTAAGTTCACAACATCTTTGTTGGTAATCCGCAATTTATTATGGATTACAGATAAAAATCAAATAACCAGAAAATGATATTTAAATAAGGCTCTTTCGGGGCGTCACAAATTCTGACTAGGCGAAACATGGCTCTTAAATAAGCTAAATCCTTCGTTTGGCTTACTTAAGGTTACTTACTTACCACTACTTTTATTAATTTTTCCTTCGTTTTGCAAAATTTCTGGCTTTTATTAAATTGAAGCCTCTTTAAGATGTAACTTAAAATAATGATATCAGCATTTAACACATACATCAAATTAATAATACTCTAATGCTAAACATTGCTTAAAAAAAACTGAAATATCAGTGTTTTGTATTAAGTTCTCAACTGCCAAGACACAATTTATGTACATATTTCTAAAGATAAAGATCTCAAACACCAAATAAGGATGGTCAAATATGGCCATTTCAGGACATCTCGAATTCTGAGTTGTAAGGAACGGCTTTTAACTAAGCCAAATCCTTCATTTGGCTTACTTAAGAGTGATTACTTTTATAAATTTTCCTTCGTTTTGCAGAATTTCTGGCTTTTTTATTAAATTCCTACCTTTTAAAACAGATACCATTAGCTCTTTAAGCTGCAACTTACAATACTGACATCAACACTGAATACATATATCAAAACAACAATACTCCAACATTGCATAAAAAACATTAAATATCAATGTTGCGTATTAAATTTTCAACTACCAAGGCAGCAATTTATTATGCACAGATCTTTACAGATAAAGATCCAAACAACCAAATAAGGATGGTCAAATATGGCCATTTCATGACATCTCGAATTCAGGCTTGTAAGGCACGGCTTTTAACTAAGCCGAATCCCCCTTCCTTTCAGAGAATTTCAATCCTTTTAAGTGGGAAGATGATGGCTAATTGCTTGCGCGTAGGTGCTCCGAGCCCTTTGTTGGTAATCCAGGATGAGTTATGTGCGATTTGCTTTTGAACAGAATCTCTCGCGTCTTTGATTCGCAAGCGCTTCCCAAAATGATTAGACTTAAAGGAAAATATCTTAAGATGATTTTATGTCGAAAAACAATTCGGTGTCTTTTACAGGTAATTCATCGTAGAATTATGGGACGATTTTTATGTTTCTTTATGCATTAAATAGATCACGTTTAAAAGAGATTTTTGATATTTATATGTTTTTGTAAATGAATTAATTGGTTGAAAGTGTAATACAATAAGCGAGATGTTATTAATCTATGATAAAGCTTGAAATATGTCATTATAACTTGAAAACTACAGCGTGACCAAAAAGTCAATTAGGGCCAGAATTTAGTTAATAATTTATTTAATAAATGATAATAAACTCGATAATTTCTTTTTCACAATATTCACAATATTATTACATTTTATCAGTTTTTATATATATAATCAGTAGCGCCAAACAGTAGAGTCAATGCTTACGCCAAATGCTCTAGAGTCATATTAAACCGGGAACTACAGTTTAAAGTGTATTTCATATCACTACAAACATTTACGGCACCTCTCGGAACTCAAACCCGAAACTTGTGACATCGAGCACCAGAGCTCTAATCATCAGCCACTCTATCATCACACACACATATATATATATATATATATATATATGTGTGTGATATGTGTGTGTGTGTGCGTGTGTGTGTGTGTTATTTATATATGTTTGTGATAATTTATATATATATATATATAAATTATCTGCGTATCGGCACTAATTAATAATAAAATATAATTAAATGCTCACAATTTAGCTAATTAATCGTTATTATAAACGGCACATACTTTAACTAAACCAAGAAATATAAAACCCACAAATTTTGAACATCATGGCTTTAGAATTTATTTTCATTATTTTACGACATATTTTCTTAGTTATTACATCCCATAATCTCTTCGTAAACGTATCACTTAATTTTTTTCTGTTGTCTTTCTTTTTCTAATAGTCTAGACAGTGGGTCGCCTACTTCAGAAAACTGACTCGATGGTTTTTTTTCTTTATTTATTCCCGACAAATATTAAAGGCAGTGCGTATGTACATTAGGTGGTAAATCTTTTATGGTCTTTGGAAATTGGATTTCAGGCTATTTCAAAAATAAAAAATTATCAGTTATAATAGTTAGAACAAGAACCGTTATTATATTGAACAAATTATGAAAAAAATTCTTTACAATAAAACCCAATTTTATTCGGTTTCGTTGCATTATCAATAATTAATTTGGGTTGTATAAAAGGCATTAGAATCTGCTCTGATTAACAATGTTAGTCAATGACAAACCTCAACCTAAATAGTACGCTTAAATTTGCAAAAAAAAAGATGATAAAGAACTTGCTTAAAATATTGTAGAATAACGAAATTGAAACTTACAAAAATTGAAAATAAGTGTATAATTTGATTTTTCACCAATTTTTTTCTCTTAATTTTACGAATTATTGATTTTTCGTAAATGTTAACTAATATGATACCATACGAGAATCCAAAAATGAGGATAAAGAATTTGCTTAAAATATTGTAGAATAATTGAAGTGCTTTCAAAATTGAAGTTAAGTGTAAAGTTTGGTTTTTTTTCCTATTTTTTTCTTAATTTTACGAATCATTGATTTGTGTAAACGTTGACTAATACGAAATGATATAAGATTAATTAACCTTTATGTATTAGTAGCACCTTTATATATATCGTATGAAATAGCATATGTATATCGTATTTGCAAACGTGAATAGTATATAAGTATTAAATTTGGTAAGCATCAATAGCATATATGTATCTTATTTAGCATAAGCATCAATAGTATTTCAAAATTAATATAAATTTTCTGTTATTTTGTTTTATTTTACCTTTTATCTCCCACTTTTTCATATAAAGTCAAATAGATCCTTAGTAATTAAATTGTCCGATGGTCAATAGGCCAGTGCTCTGGTCTTTGGTACCACAGTCTTCAGGTTCGAGAGATGGCATGGAGGTTTCTTAGAAAGGTGGTTCAAAATCCAAGTTAAACAGTAGGTCTCGGTCTAATTAGCCTAAAAGTGGGCATAAAGTCACTGTAGAGCGACAAACCAATCAAGCCCCCCTCATGTTTAATCGAAAAAATACACTAATTAAAAAGGAGGGTTCATTTTTTCGATTCGCAGAATATGTCACATTATTTACGATGGTAATCATATAGAAAAAACAATGGAATGCGAAAATTGTTGAAAGTCACAGAATTCGTACAATTGACACCAAGACGGCATGTAAAAGATTTGCAGAAATAACATATATTTGCAAGCAAAAATTGAAGGGTCATATTGACTTCGATACAAATTACAATGTAATGAAAGATGTTTAAGATTAACAAATATGATATTGATAAAGTAAACTAACCCACAGGAAAATACGCAATAAATAATTGTTTTTCATAATTCCTTTTTTGTATTTAAACAACTAGATTGTCATAATTTTTAAATAATTGTGAATGTTATTATTTAATGTTCCATGATTAATAACTTATTATTCCTTATTTTTAAATTACTAATATACATGTTAAAAAAAAAAAACCTATTAATTTTTCTAATGTATTTTGCGATTTTTTAAAATTTTTTTAGTATAAGATTAATTAAATTCAAGCAAGTGATGGGGCTAAAATATTTTGTGGAAAACAAATTGATGAATTGCAGTTCATAATTTTATGCTTTCATTAAAAATTAAAATAATAAGGAAGAAAACGAGAAATATTCTACCTTTTCAGGTCTGTCTTACAAGCTCTTAATAAAGATTTTCAAGTATGATCTTGAACATTGCATCTCTTTAAAAACAAATCCACCGCTTGCACAGAATGAGTATCCTACAATGGATCTCTGCTCGTACGATGATTTGGAATATGTTGAAATTGGAGATTCTTTGGCGAAGAATGCCAGAAGTCTGGAGTAGACTGTCATTCTATTTCCTCTACATTGCAAATGCCTTGTGCCAAATCTAAACTTATAATTCTTTCTAAGATTAAAACTAAATACCAAATTACAGAACTACACGTCGACAGGAAATCAACTACTACTTTCACAAGATTAAGGGCGAAACACCACAAAAATATGAAAATTTCTGCTGATGACTTTAAAAGTACCAAAAATGTGCAGTTGCCCTGATGTCGAACTAACTCCCCATTATGTCTTTGATTGCCCAGCCACCATAGATTGTCTGGACCATCCCTCGGAAGAGGATTTATACTCTGAGGTGACAATCAATGAGGTGACAGCCAATATTATTCGGGGAGCACCACGAGATTTGATTTTCTTGTACTCTTCTGGGGGGGGATACGACAACAACAACATATCGAAATATTCTTAATAGTATAAAATTAAGCATATATTGATCTATTTTATTATAGCAATCAAAGTTCATTAATTGCTTTTCGTGCCCTTGTTATAGTTAGCTAGTATATTGCTATATACAAAATATTATATCTCTTTTAATTATATTAATAAAACATAATTAATTTATCTTCACGCATTCTGATAATAAGAACATTTTTAAGTACTCAAATAAAAAACTCATCTCGTGTACTTAAAAAAAAGAAATCATATTTTTAAAAATCATATTTCTATTTCCTTCAATGACAATCATAACTTTACAAGTTATAAAAAAAAAATATCTTGTGCAGTTTTTTTTAAGTGTAATATAAAAACCATTTCATCATCATTTTTAACCAGCATTATCAAAAATAAGTGCACTTTTTTAAAAAAAACAAGCTCTCACTTTGCTATGTAATTAAAGTATCTGTTTTCAAAAGCGTCATCATTTTTGATAACTGTAATTTTCTTCTCCTAGGAAAATCCGATACTAGACTTCAGAAAAAAAAAAAAAAATTTCTTTTTTCAAAATTTATTAGATTAAAAATTGACTTTATAATAATTTTAACCGATAATCGCTACGCATTACCTACGAGGGGAAAAAAAAATTAATAAACATATCATGTAGGGAAAAACCAGAAAATGTAGTATAAAAAATAAATAAAACCTGTAAAAAAAAAAATAGATTACAGCTTGCAGTAACAGAGCTTGTCATTTAGAAAAGGGGTGGCGACAAGCTAGTGGAAGCCTTGATAGCAGTTGATGAAAGCTTCTATAAAAGAACAACGATTTTGAGAACAAAGGTATGGAGGGTTCAAAGAAAAAGTATAGAGACAAGAAGATGTGATAGATTTGGAT
>BPLR01006859.1:0-75125 GCA_021605095.1 Caerostris extrusa
AAAATAAACATGTTTCGAAACTTTTTTATTTTCACAAACACCAGTCGCTTATTATTGCTTCCTGAAATTTTAAACAATGACAACTCAAAACCATCATCTCTATACTGGAGAAAACGAAAAAAAAAACCAGCAGCATCAACAACAAAAAAAGACTAACAGCATCGACAACTGGAACTAACGACACGAAAAATATCGGAAAAAAGGTACATCCGAAGAACCGGAAAAAAAAAAGAAATCAGTTTTACGATTTACAGTTTTCTGCTCCTTGCATTTCTCCCAATTTACCATACAAGAAGAAGAAACTTGAAATTGCGATAAAAATTGCTCGCCACAAAAAATTACACCAAAGAACCTTATTCCGAAATCGGGTTTTTAATTTTCTACGTTAGAACCCTCCGTTTGTTTTTAAACTGCAAACCACCAGCAAAAGCGGATTTTTTAAAGAACTAGTTTGATTCCAAAGACTTTCTGGTGCCTCATTACTGCCGACCCTATTTTCCTGATTTAACCTAGCGAATTCTGCTGCAAACCTTAATTTGGAGATGCAGTTTTTATTGTAATGCGCTTTTGGGTTTGGTTTAGTACCATGTACCATCTGACCTTGCTTCTAACTTTTTTTAATGGAATTAAATGTTGTGCTGTGGAGCAACCTATCCTGAATTGGATCTGATTTATTTCCCGATTTTCAATTGCTTGGAAATTCAGGATAATTTTCTTTCACTTCTGGAGTAATTGTGATCGGATGTTTTTCATTTCAGTCCGTTTACTTCGAAGACTCGCATTTGTCCATTTATTTTCAGTATTTAGGACGCGTTTGTAGTTTGAATACTCTTGTAATCTTTCATTAGAACTAGATTTCTTCAAAAATACGATTTGTTTCTATTTAATAAAATTGAGACTTTATAAATACATACCCCTACAGCAAATTTATTTCTTTTGGTTTAGAATGCGTATTTTGACATGAGAGCTTGTAAAATTATTTTGTATTGAACTTATTACTTTGAGCAAAAATGTCTTTTGCACAAATGTTGTTTATATAATTTAGAAAGATGTTTTTCACATGTATGTCTGATTTTTAAATTGAATCAAATGTTTATTTATGATAAAACCTGTCTTGAAATAGATCTGATTAAAAATGTGTTTTGGAAAATAGAAATACTTCTTTCAGATTGGGGGAAATTGCAGTTATATATTATTCTTTTTAGTATACATACTTCAATAATTCGTTTTATTAATTCATTCATAATTAAACTAATAGTTTTATTCCTTCATTAATATTCCATAATAATTAGTTTTATTCATTCATTAATATTTCATAACAAATAGTTTTATTCATTCATTCATAATTCATCATAATTAGTTTTAATATTCATTTTCATCATTCGTTTTATTCATTCATTATTCAACATAATTAATTTTATTCATTCATTATTACTAATTACAATTTCATCAATCATTCGTTTGTTTTTTCATTTATTCATAATTCATCTCGTTTGTTTTTTTTTTCAATTAGTTCTTAATTAGTTTTTTTTTTCTACAAGATTTCTGCAAACGAAATTACATTAAATAACTCAAAATAATAATTTAGTGAATAACTCATTAAAATAAGAAATCTCTAACTTACTCAATAAAATGATAATCCAGTGAATAACAGTAAAATAATAAATCAATAAATAACTCCTTAAATAAAGTTCCCTAAAGAACTTCATATATTTGCCGAAGCATTGTCTAAGGGTAACGTTCTCTACTAGTAGGTTGGAAGGCCTAAATCTGATATGAACGTACGTTGTAATCAAGCTTGTGCCTTGTGGGAGTTTACCTGGCTTCTCCCATTAAATACAAAATGTTCTTCCAGGAAGCAATGCTTTAAATTCATCATTTGTCAGTGGGCATTTCGTGATATACATCAGGAAAACGCGATGCTTAACAAAAGCATTTTACCTTTACAAATTTTAAATAATTTACCATAAAAATTTTTAATATATATATATATATTGGAAATGTATATTGAAAACCAAAAACATGTTCAATTTATTATGTAAAAATCAGCTTAAAAATTATTTTGCATTTTTATGCAATCCTATTTGCAAGAACTCTCATGCTCTAAAATTTATTTTATAAAAAAAGAAAACTTTAAAAATGCATAAACATCCAAAAACGAATTTAAAATTTCTTGAATAATTTATTTATAACAAGCAAACATTAAATAACTAACTGAAATGTATATCCACATATAAGATAAAGAAAAAAAGTGTTAACTCTTAAAAACAGGTAAACTTTTTAAACATTATTACAACAGATTTTATAAATTTGATGTTACTAAATCTCCGCATTCCATACAAGTCCTTCGTTTATGAAAATGCATTACGGAATACTTAATAGAGTCTTTCTCTCAATGTTGCCAATCAAATAAAATGCCCAACAAAAAAAAAGGCTAAATGCATATTGGAAATACATGTACAGAATGTCTATGGAGACATTAAGTAGAAATGCACAATTGTGTTCCATTTTTGATATTTTCGTCCATACATCCCGGAACTTTATTATTTCCCTGAACCCTTGGTGTTTTAGGAGAAGAAAAGCATAATCTTGATTTGTTCGTCCTGGGCGAAGACAAGAAATCTGAAGCATTTCAGGTCGCTGCGATTTACTACCTAAAACTAAACTCCGAATCTTTGTATCGTAAAGAAGAAATTGGGCTACATGGGCACTCATATTGGGAGAAGCCCATTTGGTTGAGCAGAAAATGGTCCATGGCCTGCCGTCAGAGGATACAAAGGATTTCCAGTTTTGGGTGGAATCCAAGAAATTTCTCGCCGTGAAGTGTCAAAAACAGTGAAATGGGATTCGTGTAACAGCGCTGCAAAGATTTGCTTCCAATCAAAAATGTGATTTACGAATATGTCCATGCGATGATTTTTTTTTTCCGTTTGGGAAGAAAAGAATGTTTTGGGTCAGTTCTCAGTGGACGGTTGTTGTGGGATTTGTTTCATGCGCTGAGATGGACTTTCTTTTCCTGTGGGAGAACAAAACATTTTCGGAAGGGTAAGTATTTTTATCTGTTTTATTGTGCAGCATGAATCCAATAATAATAAATGAGTTTACTAAAAGAAGATGAATGTAGGGATATTAATTCAAGGAAAAATATTTTTATCATATTATCGTAAAACGGGCGACATGTGTCCAGTGGTCAAGAGTGTGTAGGATCGAATCAATAAAATAAATATAAGATTTTCATTCATAACATTTTTCACATGTACGCATATAATATACCGTATGGGTTCATGTTTAGAATATTC
This sequence comes from Caerostris extrusa, assembly GCA_021605095.1. NCBI lineage: Eukaryota > Metazoa > Arthropoda > Arachnida > Araneae > Araneidae > Caerostris > Caerostris extrusa. Next base: position 3,300 of record BPLR01006859.1, read on the forward strand.
TCCTGTAGCCCATACTTATCGTAAAAGGTGATTAAAATGGGTATCCAGTGCCCGGGGGTATAATCGGATGTTGTAAAGTCAGACTTTTCCCTTTGGTGCCCCTTTTCTTTGGCCGCCTGGTCAAGGACAAACAGTAGCTGCCTTTTTTAACCCTTTTTTTTGTCTGCTTAAGACACACGTGTTCATGGACTCAGTCTAGATGTTGCTGTCGACTAAATAGGATAAGAAACAACAACACATTATGTTAAACAATCTCTATTATAATCTCTAGGTCAGTGGTAGTCAACCTGGTCCCTTCCGCCCGCTAGTGGGCGTTTAAGCTTATCATGGTGGGCAGTAGAATTTTGTCGGTTACAAAAGTATTTTCCTTTTTTTTAATTTAATTGATTTTTTTAAATGTTGATATGAAAGAATTTTGATGTATTGTTTAAAAATGCCCGCCATATCAAATTTGTGGAAAATGATAAGTAGTTTATTGATACCTTACTTCTTGTCTTGTGGAATCAATTATTAGTGCTGTTAATGACATTATAACCAAAGAAAGAAACTGCCTGGGTATTTTTAAAAGAGGAGACCTGGTCCTTTAGAAAAAATTGACCAGATATCCAGTATTTAGATTCACAGCATCAGGGACCTAATTAATGATTTAATTAATTAAATGTATCTTCATCAGACTTCATGCTCGTATGCATAAAATAAAAGATAAATTTAATTAACTACAATAAGTTGTTTTATAAATATTTATTTTGCCAAACTTAGTGATCGTCCGACATAAAATATTTGGAAATATAAGAAATTATTATTATTGCTTTAACTTGCTAGACCTCTGCTTTATAAGTTTTATAAAGTAAAAGTTGTACTTTTAGTAGTAGTACTTAATAAATCACCTCAACTAGGGAATCTGTGGGTGGTTAGAAAATTTTACTACAAACAGAGATACAAAAGTGGGCGGTAGATATGAAAAGGTTGACTAACCCTGGTATAGATCAACGTTTCGCCCACTTATTTGTCCTACCCCACTCTTTTCAGAAAAGAATAACTCAATCTTTTCTAGAAATCTACTTTCTTTAATTGAACAAATAGGAAGATATAATTAAAAAATTGTTTTATTTATGTACCTACCTACATCTTAAAACATATTAAGGTGTTCAAATGGAACTTGAAGATATGAAATTAGTTATTAATTTGACATTATTTGTTATTAAAATTAACCCTAGCACAGAAAAAAAAAGGACAAAATGATAATAATAACAATAAAAATTTTTCTAATGAGAAGGATTAACTAGACGGGCTGTTATTAGTGAATTATTCCTTGGCTCCATTTTAGTCATTAGTTTTCTAAATCACTACGATCCGATATTTGCAGTCAGTTTTTTTTTTTTTTTTTTTTTTTGTTAACAAATTATTTTTGTTTGTTTTATAATCTTTTCATTGTTTGTTAACGTTGTTGTTAAGAAAAGTTTATTAACCATTTGTTGCCAGTTTATTTTAGTTAGCCACCTGTTTACTTACATTAAATGCTCTGGCGTTCGGTACCACAGGTATCGGGTTCAAATCCCGGCTTTTGCCCATGGGTGTTGTAGTGATTCGGAATCTACTTTAAGCCGTAGGTCCCGGTCCTAATAGGATCGTAGAGCGCTGCGGGGGCATTGCTACTCCACGTCCGTGGCTTACCATCAAGTTACACGCGCCTCCTGGGTAGTGCAAAGTGAGTAACATCGGTGCAGTCCTTATGGCCAAAGATCACGGCCTATTTGCCAGCTGCATTAGAAAAAAATTACATTAAATGTCCCCCAAATGGATCAAGGCCCTAACGCCGCCTCATCCCTGATCGTTCCACCCCTCAGTAATGACGCTGTCACCCAACTCAGATATCAGTGCTCTAACTGCTAGCGGTATAGTCACTGCTTTCAGGAAAATGTATAAGTACGTGATGATGTGTGCATAAAACTACAAATCAAATAGACAACAATATTTTAACACTTGAACGATTATTAGAGCATATGAAGTACAATTAGTATTTGAAGTAAAAAATAATAACCCAAGAAAGAAATAGTGGAGTGCCCCGTAGGTTGTTTTTGCAGGATTTTCAGTGTATATGATTAAACCAAAATTCAATTTTAAACGTATATTTTTGAAGTATAATACTTGTAAATAGAGACGAAAAATTTGTAAGCTTTTACTTCCGAAAGAGGCAGAATTTTATAACTTTATTAAGACGTAAAATATAAAATAAAACTACAATTTTGAATAGTAGATCTTGTCATACAACAGGTCAATAATTAAAAGATATGGTTATTTTTTTTTACCTTACTTTATATAAAATGCTGTTATCTATTATGGTTTTATAGCTTTTATGGTAAATTTCCTTCTTTGTTCTTTAATTGCAAAAATATTCTTGGATTAATGTTTCTAAATAGAGTTCCAAGTTCAAAACATTTTCCTTACCGCAATGCACTAATATTCTTGTTATTATATTATATAAACACTTCTTTTACCACAATACATGAATATCCCTTTTGCCACATTAACCCATATTCCCTTTTACAGAAATTCATCTATATCATTTTGCATGTAACAGTTATAAATGTCATAATTGAAAATATATGTCTATATATAAGATAAAAAAAAAAAAAAAAAAAAACCTAATATATTTTTCTTTTATAGATTTGAAATACTATACCAGCTGCACCAGCTCATGGCCAGTGGATTAGATCATATTAACATAACAATAGACTAGGTCATATCAAACAACATAAGACCAGTAGACTAGATCATATCAATCAATATAAGACCAGTAGACTAGATCAACAACGGAATCAAAGTAATTTACTCTTGTACTCTAGATAGATACACATCTTTGGTTGATTTAATTGAATTTTAATTTATATTTTTACTCAAAACTACAAACGAAAAAATTTTTCATACAAAGTGCATTAAAAGTATATAAAACATATGAAATATGTTGATAAAACTAGTTATCCAAACATTTCAAGTAAAGATAATGCAAATATAAGTTTTATAATTGAAGCAAAGGTATGCCACTTTCATTAAATTACCACGCCAAAGAGCAAACATTTTGATAACACAACATATTATGAAATTAACTGAAATCATGTATTGCATTTATTGTATTAATCTAATAATAAGTCTGTATCAGCAAATCTCAAAGTTGCAACACAATTAAAAACATCAAAATGAAATAATTCAGATTCCATAAAACACTACTCTGAGCAAGAAGATCTTTGGTCCATAGCAGACAAAAACTTTTAAACAAATCAAATAACTTCCCTTGCTTATATCAAACAGAAAATCGAATCTCTTGCAGCGGTTAATATAGAAAGGCTTTTAATTTAATTTATGTTGCACCAATATTCCCTTTAACACAATTCACCAATATCTTCTTTATCACAATTCACGAATATTCTCTTTACCATATTATATCAACATTTTTTTTACCACAATACATGAATATCCCCTTTGCCACATTGCACCAATATCCCTTTCACAGCAAACCATCTATATCTTTTTATCACAATTCAAATTCTGTATAGAACTGCTAATTAATAAAATTAAAAAAACGAAACAAATAGTCCTAATAAATTTGTCTTATACAGATTTGAAATACAGTATCAGATCAAGACCAATAAACTAGATCATATCAACATTAGACCAGTAGACTACAGGATCAACAACGGAATCCAACTAATGTCCTTTTGTACCCTAGATAAATACACTCCGCTGGTTGATCTAATTGAAATTGTTTGGTATATTTTCATTCACAACTACAAATGAAAGCATTTTTTCTTACAAAGTGCATTAAAAGTATGCACTTTGTTGCATTTATGTTAAAAGTATGTTGTTAAAAGTACGTTGATAAAACCAGTTATCCTAAAATTTCAAGAAGCAAACAATAGTAAAGTTACTGCATATAAACTTTTATAATTGAAGCAAAGGCATGACATTTTCATTAAATTACCACGCCAAAAGAAAACATTTTGATAACACAACATATTAACAACATATCAACTGTAATCATTTGTTGCATTTATCTAATAATAAGTCTGTATCAGCATATCTTAAAGTTGCAACACAATTAAAAACATCAGAATGAGATAATTCAGATTCCATAAAACACTACTCTGAGCAAGAAGATCTTTGGTCCATAGCAGACAAAACTTTTAAACAAAACAAATAACTTCTCTTGCTTATATCAAACAGAAAATCGAATCTCGAATCTCGCGAACCGGTTAATTTAATAAGGCTTTTCATTTAAGAAAAGAAACGAGAAAATTAGAGTAATAAGATTTGTCAGAAATTTTCTCAACTCCAAAATGTTTATTTCCCATCAAAAGAAATAAAGTAATCCAATCATTTAGAATAAAATTATTACCTGGGATTTAATTAGTGATGAATAATTAAACCGCAGAAAGTTATCGTACAGTGCCTTTATCTAATAAAGTGCTTTTGCCCACCGTAATAGAGTTCCTCTTTTAATTAATTTCATATTAATTATCTTAAAGCAATTAGAGTAAAGGCCACCGAACCTTCTTTCATCAAGTTTTGAATATTTTAGAGGGAACACTCTAGAGCTCCGAGAGTCGAAAATTTATGAGAACTGTTTGAGATGGAAAAATTTATTTACTCAGTTATGTTCAAAGTTGCAATGGGACGTAAATATTTTCAAACTAGTTGGTAACATTTTAGAGATTTTTTTGTTTGTGTGAGGATTTTTAAGGATTTATTGTTTTAAAAAAAACATGGTCCTCTTAGGATTAACATTATCAAGAATTTCTGTAAGGCCATCAATTTAAAATGCATCGTTTTAAAATGTCAAAACGCAATCTTAATCAATTAGCCTATTAATTTATTTAGTGATATTAAATATAATATATATTTTAATTTACTAATTAATTGATTTTGTGTTATTTTACATTAATTTTTCAATAATTCTGAATGAATTAATAGCAAATATTTAAATATTTGTTTTAACTTTAAAAATGCAATTAAAAAAAAATTTTTTTTAAAATAATTTTGATAAAATGAAAAATTTACTTATAACTAATAACATTTAACTTTAAAAGTAATAATTCGACATAATTGCCTTAGATTTATATTATACACGTGAATAATTAAATTTGAAGATTATAAACACATTTAAATTAATTTATTTTTGACATTATTTATATTTATTTTTTTAATTGAATTGTACACTTCAACCCGATGCTTCTATTTGAATGTAAATATTTACTTACGAATTAATCATTGTAATATTGATGATACTTTAGATACTTCTTAGTGAAAAATATTATGTATATAATATCTTATGTTAATTTATTCTTTTGTATTATTAATACTATTGAGAATATTATCTTTTTTTTACACCATAAAATAAATAAATTTTGAACAATACATTTAAACTATCAAAAATTATTTAACTAAAACACTACACATTAATAAACTTTACTTTCTTTTTTTCATTGTTTAAATTCGAAAGATAACTTAATGAATATAATTTCCCTTTAAAAAATTAATTATTACCATTACCAATTATGTCTCATAAAATTATATGTAAACATTTGCTTGCCGTTCAAAATTATATTTAAACATTTGTTTGCCATGAAGAAATTAATAAAACGTCACGTGAATTTTGTACTTTTAATGCCATTACATTTTATAATATTTAATTTTTTCACGATATAAATTATATTTTGAAGACTATATTTAAACGAGTTAAAACATTACACATTAATAAACTTTCGTTTTTATTTTCATTATTTAAATTCGAAACAAAATTTATAAATTAAATTTCCCTTTAAAAGTTAATTATTACCATTATCAATTACCTACCATAAAATTATATTTAAACCTTTGCTTGTCATTTTGCATGAAGAAATCTATAAAAAGTCACGTGAATTTTGAACTGTTAACATTATCATGTTTTATAATATTTAATATTTATTTTTATGTGTTTCGCCAGAATTGTTTAATTAAAGTTTTTTAATTATTTATTTCTGAATAAAAAAAAAAATATGCTATTTAAAAAAGCCAGATTACTATTTGAGTATAACAAAATTAATCGATTATGAGAAATTATTTATACATTTTTAAGCCAACTTTTTTTCAACTTTTAATTAGATGTCTATGAAATTTCTTTTATTATAAGATATCCTTAAAAATTAAGAGAGTCAATCACTTCTCACTTTTGTTAATTATTTTTTTTTTTAATTTTAATAAAATGAATTCTGAACATATGTAAATATAGTTAAAAAATAGCCACATAACAATTAAGTTATATATCAATGATCATACCTTGGTTATGACAAGCATTAATAGCATATTGTAAACATTATCAACTTACTTAACATTGTAAACATTATTAACATACTTAACTTTTGCAAAATGTCAAAGCAAAGACTTCCGTCGACTTCTTCAGTAAGTACATTTCGGACTGCTCACAAGCGAATCTATTCAAATCCATATCTTCACTTTGACCACACGATATATAAAACCAAAATTATTCGACCCTAAATCCCCAAAAGACAATTTCTTCAAATGTAGGAAAAAATATGAATTTTATTGGAAAATATGACACTGCGTCTTGTAAAAGAAGACTCGTATAAAAATACCCCCACCCAACCGAGCATCCGAAAAGAAAATTTTGTTTTTCACTTAAACCTAGAAGGAAAAAAAAATAAATAAATAAAGCAAACCCCCCAAAAAGTATCGAACACAAAACTTCTTGAGACTTCTTTTATGTTATTATAAAGAAATTCTCAACCCAAGTAGAAGCGGAAATCATAACAGAACCTAAAGGGTTTCCCTTTATACTTTCTTTCTTTTTATTTTTTATTAACTTTTTGGAACAGAGACACTCCAAATATCAATAGAAGCGAACACACTAGAACTTATAGAAATAAAAAAAAAAAGAAAAAAAGAAAGAGTTTTATTTCACCTGTGACGACAATTTTGCCAGCACTGACGCTCATGACCATCTCTCCTGTCAGACGGTGCCGAGTCTGGCAGTGGAAAGTCCTGTGAGAATCCTTTTCTAATACGCCGTGGATCAGGAGTTCCCGGAATTGAGGACTGTGTAGGAGCTTCCTGTGGAGAGAAAAAAGAAAGAAATTTGGTTCTAAAACATGCAAACAAGTTCTTTATTGAAACTGGAGGAGAGGTTTTAAGTGTCTGTGTTGGAAAAAGGTACAATATAAACAGAGAGGGGAAAATTATTAAGAAAGACGCTGTTGTTTTGTCAGAGGATTTGTTTGCTATCTGGTTTAATAAATAAAGTTTCGTTATTGAAAGATGTGAATATCTGTAAAGAAGAACACATAGGAAATAAATTATGTGAAATGTTTATTGAGAATGGTAGAAAATATATTTGAGAATCTAAATCTGATTCTTAAATATTTCTCTTCCTAATAGATCTTGAGAATTAATGATAATAACAAATGATTATGATAATAACATTGATGAATGATAATAACAAATAATTACAAAATTCTATTTATAGAATCCTAATATATATATATATATATATAGTAGTATAGTATAGTATAGTATATATTATAGCATTATAATATATACTATAAAATAATTAAATATATATATATTAATAGTATAATGTATATAATACTATAGTAGTATAGTATATATTATACTATAGTAGTATAGTATATATTATACTATTTATGATACGACAATAAGATAATATAGATACTATACTTTTATAAAATTCTTTGTGAATAAATAAGTAACTATTAGGATTTTATTGATTATCGTTATTTAAAAAAATTTAAAAAAAAGGCTAAAATTTTAATATACATTTTATTTTCTATATTACGTTTCATGAACAAAAAAAATTTGGAATAAAAATGTTTATAAATGTACTTTTCTTATTAATATTTATTTATTTTTATGGAATTATAAAATAGAAATGTTTGTAATTTAAAATTACTAAAATAGGTTTTTTTAAATTATACAATTAATTTAAATTATTATATTAATTATAAATATTGATATTTTTTTCTTTAAAAATTGTATTTCAAAAAAATCACATTTTATAAAATCGATTATAAATATATTTAATCATTATTTATGGAAAACAATAGATTTGAAACTTAATTATTGATTTTTGTATTAATAACTATAAATGGTTTTCAATTAAATTATTATTAAAATAAAAGTACGCAAATTTAAAATTTAGACTTTTTGGTGCTTTAATTTAGTTCAATGTTACTTCACCTTAGATGATCACTTTAAACAGTAGGTCCCGGACTAATTAACATAAAGGGTATAAGAATAATATTGGAAGAAATGTTATTAAAAATATGTTACTAAAATAATTTATCTAAAAATAATTATTTTGATGTTTTATTGCTGAATAAATTACATATATTGACCAATGAAATTAATTAAATTATATTACAGAACTCAATATGATTACTAAAAATTAGATCCATAAATATTAAACTACAGATTAATTTTGTACTTCAAGTTAGTCGATAATTAATATTTGAATTAAAATAATGCGCTAACAAAATGCACAAAAGAAAAAATATATTTTAACATCCAATAAATTAATAAATTAATTATATATAATTATTTTAATGTCTTACAGAGAAATCTGATGCAGAAATGCTCTTTTGAAATTTCATATACTGGGCATTTTTAAATGACTTACAGTCTTTACGTCTCATTAGACGATCAGTCATTAACATGTGTATTTGAAATGGCCATAACATGAAATAATGTCCAAAACGTCCAGAATTTTGTAAGACTAATGTGAATTATCGCTATCAATTTCCAGTATGTGACTTCTCGTGGCATTAAAAATACTATGAGGCAATATTTTTCAATTAGATACTTCACCCTACACTACACAAACGCGATTAATCTAATCCATCGCCCCAGCAAAATTTTTAGAAGCACTACAGTAATAAATATTTCCCTGCCTGCTAGCTCTTTACGCGTTAAATCACGACTTTATTATTTATCCTACAAAACAGGCCAAAGCGGCCCGGCCCTTTTCTGTTTTTAAAAATTTATAAATAGTGTCGCCTCGAGTTGCCTTGATTAATTATTTAAATTTCTCCCCTGCTATCAGGACTGCAAAATGTTTCCATTAACGAAGAAGTGGTGTGTGGTGCTGGGGCAGTAGGGGGAGGGACTAGAGAAATTTAAAATGTTACTTGTGGATGGTACTCTTTAATGATAATAGATTCATCGTCTTAGACTGGGAGCTGATGCTGTGCTAAAGGCCATTCTATAAAATAGGGTGCAGCACCGTTCTTCAAGGCTGGATGATGCAGCTAAATAAATTAAAGTCTTCGAACATTAGAATACCCTGTTTTTTTCTTGGTAATTTTCTCCCTCTCCTTAACTGGCCATACAAAATCTACGGTTAGTTTAACTAAAACAGCCCAGTTGAAACCATTTTTCTTTTGTTTTACTTTCCTTTTTATAGTTTTTAAATGCAAGCACGGAAAGAGAGGAGGAAATATTGAATTATCGACGAGAGAACATGGAGGGAAGAAGGTAATTTATTTGATTTATTAAGTTCCTGACGTACTTGTTTCAGTAAAATTTGTTGGGACGACAGTGGAATATCTAATAGGGCCTCACAAAGGGAATAAAAAAAACAACTAATCATTCGGGTCCTATGTTGAAGTTAGGGAAATTTTTGGAGAGCGGGTTTCCCGATCGTAGCTATCTAGGGTCCGCTTGAATGCTAATTTATTGAAAAGAATTCCGTGGCTTAAATAGTTAGCTTGATTTATTGCAGTTTTTTTTATTTAAGTAAAGGTACTTTATTACAGGTACACTTAATCAAATTAAAGGCATGGAATAGAGTCATAAATTTTTATTTTTAAATTAATGAACATTTAATGAACTATTCAGATTGAATTATAAGAGATTTAATTACAGCGAAACTATTGGATATACTGTTATATTTCTTGAAAAATTACGTTTAAGAAAAATTCAAAAGACTTCTTAGAGAGTTCTTCTTCAGATATTTGAGAAACTGTGTTTTGATATAATTCAATTTTATTGAATCTGTATGTTGTATACTGTACTTCATTATGTTGTACGAGATTAAACTTTATGGGGATGGGGATTTATAGGCTTCAAATTTTATGGTAAATTGCTTCATTTTAAAAATTTTATATGTAATGCTACGTTTACTAAAGAATCGAGTTTAAGAAAAATTTAAAAAGTTTTCTTAGGAAATCTTTTTTCAGATTTTTGACAAACTGTCTTTTAATATAATTCAATTTTATTAAGTCAGTATGTTGTATATGTTGTACGTTAGTCATTATGTTGTACGTTATTAAATTTTATGTGGATTTATAGACGTCAAGAGTCATGTGTAAATTGTTACTTCAAATAATTTACTTTTTATTTTCAATTTTATGTGTAGAGAAATTTAAATTGTTACTCCAGTACGGAGGATGGTACTCTTTAATAATAATAAATTCATCGTCTTAGACAGGGTGCTAATGCTGTGCTAAAGTCCATTCTTTAAAGCGTGGTGCAGCACTGTTCTTCAAGGTTGGATGATATAGCTAAATAAATTGAAATCTTTGAACATTAGAATACTTTTTTTCTTGGTAATTTTCGTCGTACCCGTAACTGCCTCGATAAAACCTACGGTTTAGTTTAACTGAAACAGTCCAGTTGAAACCATTCTTTTTTTTTCCTTTTTTTTTTTTAGTTTGTATATGCAAGAGGAGGAAATATTGAATTATCGAAGAGAGAACATGGAGGGAAGAAGGTAATTTATTTGATTTATTAAGTTCCCTGACGTATTTGCTTCAACAAAATTTGGTGAGACGACAGTGGAATATCTAATAGGGCCCCACAAAGGGAATATAAAAAAATAATAAATAATTCGGTCTTATGTTGAAGTTAGGGAATTTTTGGGAAAGCGGGTTTCCCGGATCGTGGTTATCGGGTCCGCTTCAATGTTAATTTACAGAGAAGAAATCCGTGGTAAAAATTAAATCCATAAACATTAAACTACGAAGTTTGTACTTCAAGTTTAAATTAAAATAATACGCTAATAATATATATTACAGAAAAAAATTATTTAAACATACAATGGTGTCGCCTGGAGTTGTTTTTATTAATTATTTAAATTTCTCCCCTTCTATCAGGACTGTAAAATGTTTTCCATTAACGAAGAAGTTGTGTGGTGGTGGTAGGGAGGGACTGGAGAAATTTAAATTGTTACTCCAGTACGGTGGATGGTATTCTTTAATGATAATAAATTCATTGTCTTAGCCTGGGCGCTGGTGCTCTATTAAAGTCCATTCTTTAAAATGAGGTGCAGCAACGTTCTTCAAGGCTGGATGATATAGCTAAATAAATTAAAGTCTTCGAACATTAGAATACTTTTTTTTCCTTGGATAATTTTCGTCCACCCCGTAACTGCTCCTCAAAATCTACGGTTAGTTTAACTAAAACAGTCCAGTTGAAACCATTTTTTCTTTTTTACTTTCCTTTTTATAGTTTGTGTATGCAAGAGGAGGAAATATTGAATTATCGAAGAGAGAACATGGAGGGAAGAAGGTAATTTATTTGATTTATTAAGTTCCGGACGTACTTGCTTCAAAAAAATTTGGTAAGACGACAGTGGAATATATCTAATAGGGCCTCACAAAGGGAATAAAAACAATAATATTTTGGGTCTTATTTTGAAGTTAGGAAAATTTTTGAAACTGGGTTTCCCAATCGTAGCTATCGGGGTCTGCTTGAATGTTAATTTATTGAAAAGAATTTCGTGGCTTGAATAGGTAGCTTGATTTATTGCAGGTTTTTTTTTTGTAAGTAAACGTACTTTAGTACAGGTACACTTAATCAAATTAAGGGTCATGGAATAGAGTCGTAAATTTTTATTTTAAATTAATGAGCATTTAATGAACTCATGAGATTGAATTATAAGAGATTTAATTACAGTGGAACAACTGGAGTAATGCTATGGTTGCTAAAAAATTGCGCTTAAGAAAATATTTCAAAAGACTTATTAGAAATATTTTCTTCAAATTTTTGAGAAACTGTGTTTCGATTTAACTCAATTTTATTGAGTCAGTTTGTTGCATATTTTGCTTCATTATGTTATACGAAAATAAGTTTTATGGAGATTTATAGGTTTCAATCAAATTTTATGGTAAATTGTTTCATTTTTAAATTTTACACGTAATGATATGTTATTATTTCTTAATTTTTAGGAATTCTCTTTCTCTGGAAAATTTCCTAGAAAATCTTCTTTTCAGATTTTTGAGAAACTGCGTTTTAATATAATTCAATTTTATTAAGTCAGTAAGTTGAACATTGCACTTCACTATGTTGTATGTTATTAACTCTTATGTGGATTTATAGATTTTCAAGTGTTATGTGTAAATTGTTACTTGAAATAATTTATTTTATTTTCAATTTTATGTAGAGAAATTTAAATTGTTACTCCAATACGGTGGATGGTACTCTTTAATGATAATAAATTCGTCGTCTTGGCCTGGGCGCTGATGCTGTGCTTAAGTCCATTCTTTAAAATGTGATGCAGCACCGTTCCTCAAGGCTGGATGATATAGCTAAATAAATTAAAGTCTTCGAACATTATAATACTTTTTTTTCTTGGTAATTTTCGTCGTACCCGTAACTGCCTCCCTAAAACTTACGGATAGTTTAACTAAAACAGTTCAGTTGAAACCATTCTTTTTTGTTTTCCTTTCCTTTTTATAGTTTGTATATTCAAGAGGAGGAAATATTGAATTATCGAAGAGAGAACATGGAGGGAAGAAGGTAATTTATTTGATTTATTAAGTTCCTGACGTACTTGCTTCAACAAAATTTGGTAAGACGACGACAGTGGAATATCTAATAGGGACCTCCCAAAGGGAATAAAAAAATAACTAATAATTCGGTCTTATGTTGAAGTTAGGAAATTTTGGAAAGCGGGTTTCCCTATCGTGGTTTATCGGGGTCCGCTTGAATCTTAATTTATTGAAAATAATTGCGTGGCTTGAATAGGTAGCTTGATTTATTTCATTTTTTTTTATTTAAGTAAACGTACTTTAGTACAAGTACACTTAATTAAATTAAGGACATGGAGTAGAGTCGTAAATTTTTATTTTAAACTAATGAAATTTAAAGAATTATTGAGATACAATTATAAGAGATTTAATTACAATTGAGTAATGCTGTGTTTCATGAAAAATTGTGTTTAAGAAAAATTCAAAAGGCTTATTAGCGAGTTCTTCAAATTTTTGAGCAAATGTGTTTCACTTTAACTCAATTTTATTGAGTTAGTATGTTCTATATTATACTTCATCATCTTCCCACGAAGTCAATAATTAATATTTTAATTAAAAAAATGTGGTAATAAAATTTATTAAAGAAATAATTTATTTAAACATCCAATAAATCTTTAAATTAATTACATATAATTATTTTAATGTCTTTCAGAGAAATCTGATACAGTAATGATCTTTTGAAATTTCATATACTAGGCATTTTAAATGGCTTACAGCATTAGAACTTTACGTCTCATTAGACGATCAGTCATTAACATGTGTATTTGAAATGGCCATAACAAGAAATAACGTCCAGGATTTTGTAAGACTAATGTGAATTATCGCTATCAAATTCCCAGTATGTGACTTCTCATGGCATTAAAAATACTATGAGGCAATATTTTTCAATTAGATACTTCACCCTACCACTACACAAACGCGATTAATCTAATCCATCGCCCCAGCAAAATTTTTAGAAGCACTACAGTAATAAATATTTCCCCATGCCTGCTAGCTCTTTACGCGTTAAATCACAACTTTATTATTTATCCTACAAAACAGGACCAAAACGGCCCGAGCCTTTTCTGTTTTTAAAAATTTATAAATAGTGTCGCCTGGAGTTGCCTTGATTAATTATTTAAATTTCGCCCGTGCTATCAGGATTGTAAAATGTTTTCCATTAAAGAAGAAGTTGAGTGTGTGGTGGCTGGTTGGGGGGGACTAGAGAAATTTAAAATGTTACTCCAGTACGGTGGATGGTACTCTTTAATGATAATAGATTCATCGTCTTAGACTGGGAGCTGATGCTGTGCTAAAGTCCATTCTATAAAATAGGGTGCAGCAGCGTTCTTCAAGGCTGGATGATGCAGCTAAATAAATTAAAGTCTTCGAACATTAGAATACTTTTTTTTTCTTGGTAATTTTCTCCCTCTCCTTAACTGGCCATACAAAATCTACGGTTAGTTTAACTAAAACAGCCCAGTTGAAACCATTTTTTTTGTTTTACTTTCCTTTTTATAGTTTTAAATGCAAGCACGGGAAAGAGGAGGAAATATTGAATTATCGAAGAGAGAACATGGAGGGAAGAAGGTAATTTATTTGATTTATTAAGTTCTGACGTACTTGCTTCAACAAAATTTGTTGAGACAGTGGAATATCTAATAGGGCCCCACAAAGGGAATAAAACAACTAATCATTCGGGTCTTATGTTGAAGTTAGGGAAATTTTGGAGAGTGGGTTTCCCGATCGTAGCTATCTTGGGTCCGCTTGAATGTTAATTTATTGAAAAAAAAATTCCGTGGCTTGAATAGGTAGCTTGATTTATTGCAGGTTTTTCTTTTATTTAAGTAAACGTACTTTAGTGCAGGTACACTTAATGAAATTAAGGGCATGGAATAGAGTCGTAAATTTTTATTTTAAACTAATGAACATTTAATGAACTATTGAGATTGAATTATAAGAGATTAATTACAATGAAACAACTGGAATAATGCTGTGGCTCCTGAAAAATCGCTTTTAAGAAAAATTTAAAAAAGACTTAGAGTTCTTCTCGAGAATTTTGAGAAACTATCCTTCAATATAATTCATTGTAATGAAACAATATGCTGTTTATTATACGTTGTACGAATTTAAACTTCATGGAGATTTATAGGCTTCAAATTTTATGAATAAATTATTTAACTCTCAAATTTTATATGTAATGCTATGTTTCCCAAAAAACTGTGTTTGAAAAATTAAGATGGCTTTTAAAAACGTCTTTTTCAGATTTTAGAGAAACTGGTTTTCAATATAATTTCATTTTATTGAGTCAGTATGTTGCATATTGCACTTCATTATGTTCTACAAGATTAAATTTTATGGATTTATAGGCTTGAGGAAAATATAATTCCTGTAGTAATGTAGTATCGACCGGAACTTTTTCTGTTTTTAGAAATTTATAAATAGTGTCGCCTGGAGGGCCTTTCATTAATTATTTAAATTCTCCCCTGCTATCAGGACTGTAAAATGTTTTCCATTAACGAAGTGTGTGTGTGGTGGGCAAGGGGGACTAGAGAAATTTAAATTTATACTCCAGTACGGTGGATGGTACTCTTTAATGATAATAAATTCATCGTCTTAGCGTGGCCGCTGATGCTGTGCTAAAAGTCCATTCTTTAAAATGGGGTGCAGCACTGTTCTTCAGGCTTGGATGTTATAGCTAAATAAATTAAAGTTTTTTTCTTTCTTGGTAATTATGGTCGTATCCGTAACTGCCTCCTAAAAACCTACGGTTAGTTTAACTAAAACAGTCCAGTTGAAACCATTTTTTTTTTGTTACTTTTCTTTTTATAGTTTGTCTATGCAAGAGGAGGGAAATATTGAATTATCGAAGAAGAACATGGATGGAAGAAGGTAATTTATTTGATTTATTAAGTTCCTGACGTACTTGCTTCAACAAAATTTGGTAAGACGACAGTGGAATATCTAATAGGGCCTCACAAAATGAATAAAAAAAAATAAGTAATAATTCGGTCTTATGTTGAAGTTAGGGAAATTTTTGGAAAGCGGGTTTCCCGATCGTAGCTATCAAGGGTCTTCTTGAATTTAATTTATTGAAAAGAAATCTGTTTCTTGAATAGGTAGCTTGATTTATTTCAGTTTTTAAGTAAACGTACTTTAGTGCAAGTTGCACTTAATCAAATTAAGGAGCATGGAATAGAGTCGTAAATTTTAATTTTAAACTAATGAACATTTAACGAACTATTGAGATTGAATTATGAGGAGATTTAATTACAAAGAAACAATTGGAGTAATTCTATTGTTTCCTAAAAAATCGTGAATAAGAAAATTCAAAAGACTTATTAAAGAGTTCTTCTTGAGATTTTGAGAAACTGTGTTTTCAACATAATTCAATTTTATCGAGTCAGTATGTTATATATTATACTTCGTACGTTGTGCAAGATTAAATTTTATAAGGGATTTTTAGGCTAAAGGAAATATAATTCCTGTATTACTATAGTGTCGGCCTGAGTTTTTCTGTTTTTAAATTTATAAATAGTGTCTTCTGGAGTCGCCTTGATTAGTTATTTAAATTTCGCCCCTGCCATGCAGGACTGCAAAATATTTTCCATTAACGAAGTGGTGTGGAGGGTGGGGCAGTAAGGGAGGACTAGAGAAATTTAAATTATTACTCAGTACGGGGATGGTACTCTTTAATGATAATAAATTCATCGTCTTAGCCAGGAGCTGATGCTTGTGCTAAAGTCCATTCTTTAAAATGGGGTGCAGCACCGTTCTTCAAAGCAGGATGATATAACTAAATAAATTAAGTCTTCGAACATTAGAATACTTTTTTTCTTGGTAATTTTCGTCATTACCCGTAACTGCCTCCTCAAAATCTACATTACGTTAGTTCTAAAACAGTTTGAAACCATTTTTTTTCTTTCCTTTTATAGTTTGTATATGCCAGAGGAGGGAAATATTGAATTATCGAAGGGGAGAACATGGGAGGGAAGAAAGGTAATTTATTTGATTTATTAAGAAGTTCCTGACGTACTTGCTTCAACAAATTTGGTGAGACGACAGTGGAATATCTAATAGGGCCTCAAAAGGGAATAAAAAAAAAACTAATAATTCGGGTCTTATGTTGAAGTTAGGGTAATTTTTTTGGAAAGCGGGTTTCCCGATCGTAGCTATCGGGGTCTGCTTGAATGTTAATTTATTGAAAAGAATTCCGTGGCTTGAATAGGCAAGCTTAATTTGTACAGTTTTTTATTTAAGTAAATGTACTTTAGTACCAGTACATAATCAAATTAAGGGCATGGAATAGAGTCATGCAGAATTTTTATTTTAAACTAATGAACATTTAATGAACTATTGAGATTGAATTATAAGAGATTTAATTGCAGTTAAACAATTGGAGTAATGCTATGTTTCACGAAAAATTGCGTTTAAGAAAATTGGAAATACTTCTTAGAAATATTTTCTTCATATTTTGAAAACTGTGTTTCAATATATTTAATTTGAATGAGTCAGTATATTTGTATACTACTTCATTATATTTATGAGTTTAAACTTTATGAGGATTATAGGCTTCAAATTTTATTGTCAAATGTTTCATTTTCAAATTTTTATATGTGACTTTTATGTTTACTGAATAATCATCTTTAAGAAAAATTAAATAGATTTCTTCGGAAATCTTTTCTGCGAATTCTTGAAACTGACTTTTAATATAATTCAATTTTATTAAAGTAAGTATGTTGCACTATTAATACTTCATTATGTTGTACGCTATTAAATTTTAGCTATTGGATTTTATAGACTTCAAGTGTTATGTGTAAATTGTTACTAATAATTTATTTAATTTTCAATTTTATGTGTAGAGAAATTTACATTTTACTCCAGTACGGTGGATGGTACTCTTTAATGATAATAAATTCATCGTCTTAGACCGGGAGCTGATGCTTGTGCTAAAGTCCATTCTTTAAAATGGGGTGCAGCACTGTTCTTCAAGGCTGGATGATATAGCTAAATAAATTAAAGTCTTCGAACACAGGAATACTTTTTTTTTTTTTTTTTTAATTTTCGTCGTACCCGTAACTGCCTCTTCAAAGCCTACGATTAGTTTAACTAAAACAGTCCAGTTGAAATCATTTTTTTCTTTTTTTATAGTTTGTATATGCCAGAGGATGAAATATTGATTATCGAAGGAGAACATGGAGGGAAGAAGGTAATTTATTTGATTTATTAAGTTCTGACGTACTTGCTTCAACAAAATTTGGTGAGACGACAGTGGAATATCTAATAGGGCCTCAAAAGGGAATAAAAAACAACTAATAATTGGTCTTATGTTGAAGTTAGTGA
Source organism: Caerostris extrusa (assembly GCA_021605095.1). NCBI lineage: Eukaryota > Metazoa > Arthropoda > Arachnida > Araneae > Araneidae > Caerostris > Caerostris extrusa. Next base: position 21,437 of record BPLR01006859.1, read on the forward strand.
AATTTTTGGAAGCGGTTTCCCGATCGTAGCTATCGGGGTTCTGCTTGAATGTCAATTTATTGAAAGAATTCCGTGGTAAAAATTAGATTCATCAACATTAAACTACCAACGAAGTGTACTTCAAGTTAGTCAATAATTAATATTTAAATTAAAATAATGCGCTAATAAAATGTACTAAAGAAAAATTTATTTAAACATCCAATAAATTTTAAATGCAATTATATATAATTATTTTAATGTCCTACAGAGAAATCTGATACAGTAATGATCTTTTGAAATTTCATATACTGAGCATTTTTAAATGGCGTACAGCATTAGAATTTTCCGTCTCATTAGACGATCATTCAATGTGTATTTGAAATGGCCATAACATGAAATAATGTCCAAAACGTCCATAATTTTGTAAGACTAATGTGAATTATCGCTATCAATTTTCCAGTATGTGACTTCTCATGGCATTAAAAAAAATACTATGGGGCAATATTTTTCAATTAGATAATTCGTCCAACCACTACACAAACGCGATTAATCTAATCCATCGCCCCAGCAAAATTTTTAGAAGCCCTACAGTAATAAATATTTCCCATGCCTAGCTAGCTCTTTACGCGTTAAATCACGACTTTATTATTTATCCTACAAAACAGGCCAAAGTGGCCCGAGCCTTTCTGTTCTTAAAAATTTATAAATAGTGTCGCCCGGGGTTGCCTTGATTAATTATTTAAATTTCTCCCCTGCTATCAGGACTGTAAAATGTTTTCCATTAACGAAGAAGTTGTGTGTGATGGTAGGGAGGGGGACTATAGATATTTAAATTGTTACTCAGTACGGTGGATGGTACTCTTTAATGATAATAAATTCCTCGTCTTAGCCTGGGAGCTGATGCTTGTGCTAAAGTCCATTCTTTAAAATGGGGTGCAGCACCGTTATTCAAGGGCTGGATGATATAGCTAAGTAAATTAAAGTCTTCGTGCATTAGAATGCTTTTTTTTTCTTGGTAATTTTCGTCGTACCCGTAACTGCCTCCCTAAAAATTACAGTTAGTTTAACTAAAACAGTCCAGATGAAACCATTTTTTGTTTTTTTGCTTTCCTTTTTATAGTTTGTATATGCAAGAGGGAGAAATATTGAATTATCGAAAGAGAAGAGAACATGGAGGGAAGAAGATAATTTATTTGATTTATTAAGTTCTTGACGTACTTGCTTCACCAAAATTTGTTGAGACGACAGTGGAATATCTAATAGGGCCTCACAAAGGAATAAAAAATAACTAATAATTCGTGTCTTATGTTGAAGTTAGGAAATTTTTGGAAAGCGGGTTTCCCGATCGTAGCTATCGGGAAGTGGGGGGTAGCAGCTTATCGGGGTAGCTTGAATGTTAATTTATTGAAAATAATTCCGTGGCTTGAATAGGTGGTGTGATTTATTTCAGTTTTTTTATTTAACTAAACGTACTTTAGTACAAATACACTTAATCAAATTAATTGGTTGGAATAGAGTTGTAAATTTTTTATTTTAAACTAATGAACATTTTATGAACTATTGAGGTTGAATTATAAGAGATTTAATTACAATGATACAATTGAATAATGCTATATTTTCCTGAAAATTGCGTTTAAGAAAAATTCAAAAGATTTCTTAGAAATATCTTCTTCAAATTTTTGAAAAACTGTGTTTCAATAAATTCAATTTTAATGAGTCAGTATGTTTATATTATACTTCATTATATTTCGTGATTAAATTTTATGTGGATCATTAATTTTAATTTTATACGTAACTTTAAGTTTTATTTGTAAATAGTTACCTGAAGTAATTTAAAGAGTTTCCTGAAATAATTTACTTTTATTTTAAATTTTCATGTGTGAATTGTTTCACTCTCCAATTGTATACGTAATATTTTTTTTCTTGAAGAATCATGGTTAAGAAAAATTAAGGAAAATACGTTTTAAAAATGTTTTCTTGATTTTTGAGAAACTTTGCTTCACCATAATTCAATTTCATTGAGTCAGTATGTTGTACATTGCACTTCATTATGTTGTACGAGATTAAATATGTGAATTTTTAGGCTTCAAAATTGATGCGTAAATTTTTTTCCTGGAGAATTTATTTTATATTCAAATTTGTGTGCAAATTGTATTATTCTCAAATTTTATATGTAATGCTATATTTCCTGAAGGCCAAGAAAAATTCAAAAAGACTTCTTTGAAAGATCAGATTTCTGAAGAAACTGTTTTTCAATATCACTATGTATAGAATATGTTCTACTTCGTTACTACGATATTAAATTTAGTGCGGATTTATAGGCTTCAAATTTTGTGTAAATTGTTTTCCGAAGTAATTTATTTTATGTTATTTTTTAAAGTAATTTAGTTTATTTTCAATTTTAAGAGTAAATTATTTCATTCTTAAATTTTTATGTGTAATGTTATGTTTCCTAAAATATCGTATAAAAAATTTTTTTTTTAAATTCTCAGAAATGTTTTCTTAAATTTTGAGAAAATTTGTTTCAATATAATTTAATTTTTTTCTTGTATATTGTACATCATTATGTTTTGAGAGAGTAAATTTTATGTTAATTTGTAGGTTGAAATTTTTTTCATGTAAATTGTTTTAAAAGAAGCCTTATACTAAAAACTTCACTATTTTTAAAAGATAAATAATCTATTAAAATGTATTGTATAGTCTGTTTTTTTTTTCATTTTTTTGTGTATTGCGTCATTTTCGTACTATTGTCATTTTTTATATACTTTTTCATATGTATATACTTAAGTACTAGTATAATAAGAAAAATACACAGAAAAAAATATTTAAAAAGTATTAATATTATAAAATTTTCTAATTTAATTTCTCAATCAATGTAAGGAAGTGGAATTTTTATTAAGCTAATTAACTAACAAACATTTTTTAACCTATAGAAATGAAATTTAATTAAAAAGAAAACAAATGTGATGATATTATATAAATTTTTTTAAGTATATTGTTAAAGAAATGAAAACTTTTATAATGAATTTTCATGAAATTCTACTTCAGTTGATCCAGTTTTATTCACTCAGTATTCAATTTATTGTTAGACTCGATTGGAATATTTTATTTTATGAGTGGAATATTTTAAGTTTATGAATTTTTAGTTAATTAAAATTAAATATTAATTGTAAATTATAAGCGAAATTTAGAAAGAATTTTTAGAAAATTTAGAATTTTTTTTTTTTTAAAGTTTGTGCCTAGTAACCATATTTATTTATTTATTTATGTGTATATAGCACAAATATCCTCGTACTAATACATTTGTACAACTATCCTAATCAAATTTTGTTGGTATTTAGTCAGAAAGTGTTTTATTTAACTAATGAAGATTTAATGAACTAGTGATGCTGTTGGAGATATAATTACAATGATATTATTGAGGGAAAGTTAGATGTTCTAATAAACAGTGTTTAAGAAAAATCTTAAAAGTCTATTTTCAAATTGTTATAAAACCACTTTCTTTAATGAAATAAAATTTGTGAAAATAAGTGTTTTACTAAAAATACATTTAAAAAAAAAAAACGAATAAATATTAAAAACGAAAAACGAATAAAATTTACATCTTAAGTAAAATTTGAAAAAAAAAAAAAAAGTAAATAAATTTTTATGCTTCATATTGAAATGGATTATATTATTTATATAAATTCTAATATTTTTAGTAATACTATAAATTAGCCTATTCTACAAAAATCAGAACTAGAATAAATAGCTTTATTTATTTAATTTTTAAAAAATTTTGTGTACTGTAATACAAGCGTCTTCTTACAAATTAGAAATTTAAGTCCTTTTTTTTTTTTTAATTCTTATTATTAAACATTTAAATTACTATAACAAATACTGCATAGCTTTATAGTTACGAGTGATAGTTAAAGTTATAGTTATAGACTGATTATAATAAGAGATATAGAGAGAGATAGAGGAATACTATAAGAGATTTAATTAGAATAAAAATATTTTAAGAAGTGATGCATATACCATGAATATAATGAAAAATAAATGTAATGAATATTATGATAAACAAATATTTTATCTAATGATGCATATACCATGGTATAGAGATTGAAATTTTTTTTTTAATTTAAGTTTTTCAAAATTTTCATTTCTGGAGTAAATAAGCAAAAAATTAAAAATGAGAAGAATATCTGAGAAATGCATCCAATTCTTAATTGCTGTTTCATAAAAAATTGGATTTTGGTTTCTTGGAAAATTGCTCATTATAAGCTGAAAAAGAATTTTCTCAAAAATTGATATTTTTATTTAATATTTTGTATTGAATTAAGTTTGAACGAAAAGAATATAATTTACATTTTGAGATGCTTTTGTTTATTTAAAAATAAATTTTCATTAACAGTAAAAATTTCTTGGAAAGATTATAATTTTTTTTTTTTTTTTTACGTTTTTAGAACAATTTATTGAATAAAATAACAAACCTAATTAAATACCTGTTTTTTTCATTGTTTGTACAAATATGTACGTATGCATTTTATAATTTAATTTTTTAATATAATAATTAATAATATTACTTTAATATCGTAATAAATCCAATGTTTAAAAAAAGCTTAAAAACTGTATTATTTTAAATTTGTATAGTGTAACCAAGTCAAATATTTTTATTTCAATTATAAATTATTTAATTATTTAAAAATAAAAATAATTAAATCTAACACACAATATCTGTATTATAATTTTTGAAACTATTTAATTTATTTTAATAAAAATATTCTAATTCTAATTTTATTATTAGCTTTGTTTTTCAAATTATAAATATTTTTCAATTTTTTTTGTAATATTTTATTTTTTTTTTTTAAATTATTTAACTTTATTTTTTCATTTTACATTAAAAAAATTTTTTAACATATATTTTTGCTAAAAAAACAATTTAATTTTAATTGAAACGTATCTAATCTATACACTTTACATCTAATCCCAAAGTTTCCAAAATACCAAGCAAACTTATCACCACATAAATCCTTAAAATTAAAATCCCTCTATTAATAACTTTCTCCGGTTCAAATCATTCCACCGTGGAAAACCTTCATTTCGCGCAGAGCAACTGAAGATGGGTTAATTTTAGAACGACCTCGCTTCAAGACTCATCTGGGCAGTCCAGATATTTAAGTGTATATCCATGTTCTCAACTACAAAGTGGCAGGAAATGTCCTCGACTGCAACGGATATTTTGATAAATCTGCATCGTGTCGTAGCGAGGCAAAGGAATCTAGAAGGACAGTGCTGTTTAAAGACAGGAACTTTTGAACGTGAGATTGGGTCGCGAGATGTCCTGATTGGGTTATTTATCATACTTTAGTTTAGATGTCATTTGCAGGACAATGCGTAATAAATTAGCTGCGTTATGAATATGAATTAAATTGCTATTTGACTCATGAAAGCTGTAGTCATTGCAAAGGATACGTGTAAGCACGAAATTTAAAGAAGATGTCAAGAAAGGAGAAAAGTAAAGGAATTTTTACATTATTAATATGTAATTGGCGTTCTTATATTAGAATATTATAAAAAATAATAAGAATTGAAAATTAAATTATTTGTCCAACTGAGATTATTTTTTTTCGATTCACCACTTGAAGGCGAAGTTAATTTCTCATGTCTTCACACGGAAATAAGCATGGTAAATCCGTCGGCTGTCAAGTGCTTACGTTGGGTTCCCAGTGGTTTGTCTCTCTATGGTAATTTTTTTGGACACTTCAGACTAATTAGACTGAGACTTACAGTTAAAAGTGGATTCCGAATCCCTTAATCAACATGCATGCCACAGTCCAAGATTCGAACCTGAAGCCTGTGGTACCAAAGGCCAGAGAGCTAACCACGTGGCCATCATTCCGCCATCAAATGTGGGGATTCTTAATCAACTCCAAATAGGGAAAAGAACCAAGAAAGGGAAAATTAAATTTTTTTTTTTCAATTTTGTGAATAGAATTTTTAGAAAGAATTATATTTGGTTTAGTTTGTGGCTCTATTTTTTATTTTTTTTTTTTTTTTTTTGTACACGAGGACTCATTAGACCGGGACCTGCAATTTAACATGGATTCCGAACCACTCACAAACATCCGTGCCACAGCCAGGATTCAGACGTGAAGCTTGTGGTACTAAAGGCCAGAGGGTTAGTCAGTTGGGTTCTCAGATATTAAGAGAATAGGTTGCGAGGTCACGAATTTTATTCTTTAAACTGTTCTTTCAAATTTGTTGTGTTAAAGTGAGAATTCAGTGCAGCAGGCAATCTATGTTGCACCCTGGATAAAGTTGAATTTGTTATATATCTGTCATTCTAGTTCAAATATCCTCAGAAATACATCTACATAATAATTAGATTATTTATTTTTTTTTATATTGCTATAATTTAATTAATTACCTAATTAATAAAGAATTTATTATATAAGAAGCTTAAAAATAAATATCATTATAATGGAACGTGATTAAACATAATTAAAATTTAATCCGTCTTAGATTTTTAATGAGTAATAAATATTTTTATTTCAAATAAATGATATTATATTATAATAATGTCTAAGTTATATTTTATTCAAAAACATCTTCTGATGTTATATTTTATTAAAAAACACTTATTTAACTTATCTAATAAAAGAGTTAGCTTTTAAATTAAAATGATATTCTTTTTATAAAATTTCTTTTGATGTTGTTCATTCAAGTTAAATTATATAAGTATTCTAATTGCAATAATTTAAATTATATTTCAATTAATTTATATCTCCGTGGAGAATGTAAAATCAACAATATATTTTTGTTTCGTAAAATTAAAACGGTATAAATGAGATATATTTTAGTTTGTTAAAAGAAATTGTTTTATATTTTGTTCATTCCTACAATCATTTATATTTTTAAATGCATTACTTAAATTCTCTTTTACTTTTTTTATAAAATTGTTATCAATATAGAAATAATCATGTTGTATATTGTTTAAAAAAATGCTTTTTATGATACATTTTATTAATAAAAATTTAGGTTAGATGTGAAATGTTACAATTGTGTGAAACTTCTAGATATGAGTTTAATTTGAAATTATCCTTTAATTTTCTTTAGAAAACGATTAAAAATAAAAAAATGCTTAAAAATAAAGTATTTAAATTTTTTTTTTTTAAAAGTATTTAAAAATTGGAAAGAAATAATAATAAAATTATAATTATTGTTATATGTACACTTATACCATATTATTTCTATTATTTTAACGAGTTTTGAATTTAGCTGTTAAATTTGTTTACAATGTTTAAACCTCCTGAAATTGTTTGCTTTGGAATAATATAACATTAAGAGGGTGTAAGTTAATTCTCTAAACAATGTTTCAGAAAATAATTCAGCATATCGTTAAAATGCCAGGACTAATATGGTATAAGTGTCCATATTAAGAATAGTTAACAATTTTATTATTAATTTTTTTTAAAAATATTTAAATATTTTTTTTTTTTATATTTTAAATATTTTATTTTTTGAACATTGTTTAACTTTATTTTCGTATTTAATTTAGTTTTATAATTTGTAATTATTTTATTTATTATTTTATATTTTTTTCATAACAATCATAAAATTTTATTATTAAAGGTTTTTATTTAAATTTTTTTATTTTTTAAACGTTATATATTTTTAAACAATTACTTAATTCGTTTACATTGTTTAACTTAATATTTATATTTAATAAAGTTTTATAATTTATAATAATTTTACTTACAATTTTAAATTTTTTTTTTTGCATGACAATTATAATTCTATTATTATTTTTTTTCAATTTTGAAATGTTATTTTTTTTTTAAAAATTTTTTAAATATTTTATTTTTGTAAAAAAATTGTTTAACTTTTTCTTTACATTTTTCATTACAAAAAAAACTTTTTAACAAATATTTTTTACTAGAAAGCAATTTTTATTTCAATTGCAACGTATCTAATCTATACACTTTAATATAATCCCAAAGTTTCCAAAATACCAAGCGAACTTGTCATCACATAAATCCGCAAAATTAAAACCCCTATATTAATAACTTTCTCCGGTTCAAATCATTCCACCGTGGAAAACCTTCATTTCGCGCAGAACAGCTAACTAGAGGTGGGTTCATTTTAGAACGACATCGCTTCAAGACTCAGATGGGCAGTCCAGCTATTTAAGTGTATATCCATATCCTCAACTACAAAGTGGCAGGATATATCCTCAACTACAGCAGGATATTTTGATAAATCTGCATCATGTGGCGAGGCAAAGGAATCTGGAAGGACACTGCTGTTTAAAGACAGGAACTTTCTGAGCGTGAGATTATGTCGCGAGATGTCCTGATTGGGTTATTTATCACACTTTAGTTTAGGTGTCATTTGCAGGACATTGCTTAATAAATTAGCTGTGTTATGAATATGAATTGCATTGTTATTTCACTCACGAAAGCTCTGTTCATTACAATGGATTCCTGTGAGCCATGAAATTTAAAGAAGATGCCAAGAAAGGTGAAGAAATCTGCACATTCTAAATATGTGATTTTGGTTCTAATATTAAAATGCTATAAAAAATAAGAAGAATAGAATATTAAATTATTTTTCCATTTGAGATTATTTGTTTACGATTCGGTACTTTAAGACGAAGGGAATTTCTCACGTGTGCACAGGAAAATAAGCATGATAAATCCGCCGGCTGTAAGTCCTTCTGTTGGGTTCTCCGTGCTTTGTCGGGGCCTAAATCGCCGAGTGGCTAGCGCTCTGGCTCGTTTTAGAGTCCCGGCGGTGCCATGGATGTTTGTAGTGGTTCGGAATCCATTTTAAACTGTAGGTCCCGGTCTGTTTATCCTAAAGTGTGCACAAGATGACCGTAGAGCGACAAACCAAACCAAACCGTGGTTTGTCACTCTATGGTTATTTTTTTGAACACTTCAGGCTAATTAAACGGAGGTTTACAGTTAAAAGTGGATTCAGTCCAAGATTCGAACATAAAACCTGTGGTACCAAAGGCCAGAGCGCTATCCATTTTACCATCAGGCTGCCATCAAATGTAGGGATTTTTAATCAAATCGAAATAAGGAAAAGAAGCCAGAAATGGAAAATTAAATTTATGTTTTTTGAATTTTGTGGATATATTTTTTAGTAAGAATTAAATTTGGTTTAGTTTTTCGCTTTACTGTCTTTTTTTTGCACAATTTGGGCTAACTAGATCGGGACCTAGAGTATAACGTAGATTCCGAACCACTAGCAAACATCCATGCCACCGCCAGGATTTGAACCTGAAGCCAGTGGTACCAAAGGGCAGAGCACTAACTAGTTGGGTTTTCAAAGATAAAGGGAGTAGGTTGCGAGACCAGGAATTATATTCTTTAAGCCATTCTTCCAAATTTACGGTGTTAAAGTGAGAATTCAGTGTAGCAGGCATTCAATTTGCATCCTGAATAAAGTCGAATTTGTTATATATATGCCATTCTTATTCAAATATAATCAGGGAATACATCTATATAATAATAAAATCGTTAATTTTATTAAATTGCTATAATTTAAATAACTACCTAAGTAATAAAGAATTTATTATATAAGAAGTTTAAAAAATAAATATTATTATAATGAAATGGGATTGAACATAATTAAAATTTAATCCGTTTTAGATAGCTAATGAGTAAAAACTATTTTTATTAAGTTATTATTTAACTCAACAATTAAAAAGAGTTGATTTAATTTAAAAATGATATTCTTTATATAAAAATTCTTTTGATATTATTCATTCACGTTAAATTGTTTAAATATTCTAATTGCAATAATTTAAATTATATTTCAATTAATTTATATCTCCGTGGAGAGTAAAAAAGCACCAAAAGAAAATTGTTTCATAAAATTAAAATGTTATTAATAACTTATATTTAGATTTTAGTATGTTAAAAGAAATTGCTTTCTATTATGTTTATTCATATAACTGTCTATATTTTTAAACGAAAAATTCAAAATCTCTTTTATTTTTCTATAAAATTGTTTTTTTAATCTGGAAATAATAATGTTGTATGTCATTTAAAAATGCTTTTTATGATAAATGTTATGAATATGAATGGCATTGTTATTTGACTCATGAAAGCTTTGTTCATCACAATGGATCCGTGTGAGCATGAAATTTAAAGAAGATGTCAAGAAAGGTAAAGGAATCTTTACATTGTTAATGTGTGAGTGAACGTTCTAATGTTGGAGATATTATAAAAAAAAACAAGTAGAATAAAGAATTAAATGATATTCATTCCATCTGAGATTGTTCTCGAATTGGTACTTGAAGACAAAGCGAATTTTTGTGTCTTCACAGGGTGACCTAATGGCCAATTGGCTAGAACTATGGTCGTTGGTTCGAATCCTGGCGGTGGCATAAGTGTTTGTGAATGGTACGGAATCTGCGTTAAGTTAGGTAGATCTCGTAGTTAGGCCTACGTAATGTGCCTAGAAAGTATAGGTCTCAGTCTAATTAGCCCAAAGTGTGCACAAATTAACCGTTGAGAGACAAACCGAACCATTTCTTCACAGCGAAATAAGCCTGGTAAATCCTTCTACTGTCAAATCCTCTTGTTGGGTTCTCGCAGATTAAAAGAGTAGATCGCGAGGCCGCGAATTCTATTCTTTGATCTGTTAGTTCAAATTTCTGGTGTTAAAGTGAGAATTCAGTATAGCAGGCATTTTATGTGATAACAGTCACTGCTGAGATGTGTATTTATGTACTGAAATATGACTTTCAAATATGACTCCATTTTGCCTTTTCATTATTTCCTTTAACACATTTTAGCGCTCTGGCGCTGGGTTCCACATGTTTCAGGTTCGAGTTCCGGCGATGCCATAGATGTCTGTAGTGGTTTGGAATCCAATTTAAGCCGTAGGTCTCGGTATAATAGGATCGTAGAGCATTTCGGGGGTAGTGTGGCTCGCGTCCGTAGCATATCTTTAAGCTACACGTGCCCACTGAGTAGTGTAAATGAGTAACAGCGGCGCATCCCTTTCTTATGGCATAAAGATTAACTGTCTCTGTATTTATTGCCAGCTACATTAGAACAACAACAACAACAACACCTGACAAAACACACAACTGACATATACACATATACACAAATCTATAAAAATCTATTTATAACATAATTTCCAAATCAGTTTATACTGATTCCAAGCCTCAGCCAATTCTCCCATTGGATAGGGAAGATACGCATAATGATTCCTGTTTTGCAGGGATTATCAAATACCCAGGGCTTAAGTTACCACATTCTAATTTGCACCCTGGAAAATGTTGAATTTGTTATATATCTGCCATTCTAATTAAAATATTCTTAGTAATAAATATACCTAATAATTAAATCATTTTATTCAATTGCTATAATTTGAATAGCTACCTAATTAATAAAGAATTTATTAGATAAGAAGCTTATAATAAATATTATTATAATGGAATGTGATTAAACCTAGTAATTAAATTTAATCCTTCTTAGATCTCTATTGAATAATAAATACTTTTATTTCAAATAAAGGATATTATATTATTAAAATTGCTAATTGCATTATCTTCTCTGATGTTATATTTTATTCAAAAAATATTATTTAACTCAATAATTAAAAAGAGTTGTTTTAATTTAAAAATTAAATTCTTTATATAAAAATTCTTTTGATATTGTTTAAGTATTCTATTTGCAGTAATTTAACTTATATTTCAATTGATTTATATCTCCTTGGAGAGTGAAAAAGCAACAGAAGACTTTTATTTCATAAAATTAAGACAGTATTATTGCCATATATTTTGAATTTGGTTTGTTAAAAGAAATTGTTTTAGATTCTGTTCATTCATAACATCATTTATATTTTTAAAAGAAAAACTTAAACTTTTTTGCTTTTCTGAAAAATTCTTTTAATACAGAAATGATCATCTTGTCTATTATTTAAAAAAAAAATAATGTTTTTTTTTTGTAAATTTAACTGATATGAAAACTAATTTTAGATGTGAAATGTTAGAATAATTGTATAATAATGTTATAATTGTATTTCTCTAATAAAATGTCCTCCATTTAAATGTACACTTATTAAACTTCATAGAACAATATATTTTCCATGTTTAAATTTGAATTAATTTCAAATTATATGTAATTAACATAATGATAAAAAAATATTTTATATAAATATGGAAAATAATGCGTTTTATTTTTAAAGATAATTTATGAAAATTATAAAAATATAAAAAAATATATTAATAGGTGAATAAGAAAAATTAATTCATTTTTTTGTGCTAATACATATTGACTGTTGAAATTATAGTTCAAATTTAACTAATAGCCTATGTAACAAAAATTGGTTTGCATTTATATATTTTCAATGAATATATATTTTAAAAACGTTTTCAAAAAAGAAGAATATGAATATAGTTTTAAGAAATTATATATTAATAGAAATAGGATTATTTATGCACATATATATGATATATATTGATAATTTCTTCATCATTTTAATTTATATTTTATTTTGTTAACATTAAAAATGAATGGCTCGCAATACAATAAAAAAAAGGATACTACGTAAATAAAAACAATGTTTAGGAAAACGTTGTTATTATTAAGTTTTTTTCAATTTTTTTAATGTTTAATTTTTAAACAATTGGTTAACTTTATTTTGTATTTAATACAGTTTTATTATTTATAATAATTTTACTTAAAATTATATAATTTTTTGTATACTAATAATTATAATATTATTTTTCTTTTTTTTTATTTTTTTAAATATTAAATTTGTTTTTATATTTTATTTTTAAAACTGCTTAATTTGTTTAACTTTCTTTTTTGTATTTAATACATTTTTTAATTTATTACTTTACTTATTATTAATTACTTTACTTATAATTATTTTTGTATTATTATAATTTTATCATTAATTTTTTTCAATTTTTTAAATATTTTTTTTTTTTTAGTTGTTTAATTTTATATTTTACTTTTAAAAATATTGTAAAACAAATATTTTCTGCTAAAAAACAATTTCATTTCAATTGCAATGCATCTAATCTATACAATTTATATCTAATCCCAAAGTTTCAAAATACCAAGCAAACTTGTCACCACATAAATCCGTAAAATTAAAATCCCTCTATTAATAACTTTCTCCGGTTCAAATCATTCCACCGTGGAAAACCTTCATTTCGCGCAAAACGACTGGAGGTGGGTTCATTTTAGAACGACATCGCTTCAAGACTCATCTGGGCTCTCCAGATATTTAAGTATATATCCATGTCCTCAACTACAAGGTGGCAGGATATATCCTCAACTATCCTATTTTGATAAATCTGCATTGTGCCGTAGTGAGGCAAAGGAATCAGGAAGGACAGTGCTGTTTAAAGACAGGAACTTTCTAAGCGTGAGATTAGGTCGCGAGATGTCCTGATTGGGTTATTTATCACACTTTAGTTTGGATGTCATTTGCAGGACAATGCGTAATAAATTAGTTGTGTTATGAATATGAATTGCATTGTTATTTGACTCGTGAAAGCTCTGTTCATTACAATGGATTCGAGTAAGCATGGAATTTAAAGAAGATGTCAAGAAAGGTAAAGGAATCTTATAAATATATATTATAGTCATAATATAAACATATATTATATAATAAATATTTATTATAGTCTAAAATAAATATTATAGTCATAATATAAATATATATTATATAATAAATATTTATTATAGTCTTAAATATATATTGTAGTACTAATTTGGGATTGGCGATCTAATACAGAATATTATTAAAAAAATTAGAAGAATAAAGAATTAAATGAAACTCCATTCTCTCTGAGATTATTTGTTCTCTATTCGGTACATGAAATAAAGCGAATTTCTCATGTCTTCATAGGAAAATAAGCATGGCAAATCCGTCGGTTATCAAGTAATTCTGTTCAGTTCTTGGAGGTCAAGATAGTTGATCGTGAAACCACGAATTCTATTCTTTAAGCTATTCGTTCAAATTTGCAATGTTAAATGGTGAGTTCTATGTAGCGGGCATTGTACAAAGTTTGTACAAAGTTCCTGGATAAAGTTGAATTTGTTATATATATGTCATTCTAGTTCAACAATCATCAAGAATAAATCTATTTAAAAATTACATCTTCACTGCCTGACTCATGACTCAGTAGCAACGGGCTGCTGGTGAGTATTAGGGCAGTGGTTTAATGTCCTGGGAGCTTTGGTGTAGACACAGTTTCAAAAAAAGAGGACACTCGATGACGTTTGTTATGTTCAGCATCTTGCCAAGTTAGTCGGAGTTTTTTTTAGTTTTCTCCCATACAATATGCACATACTTGGTAGTTCCCCTTAAAAATCCCCCCGAAAGACACTGCCCTCCTTTTCAGCTTAACGGAGTAAGTCAGATTTCTACTTACGCATGTCCCATCACAACGGCTGCCTGATGGCCAACTGGCTAGTTCTCTGGCTGTTGGTATCACAGGCTTCAGGTTCGAATCCCTGGCTGTAGCAGGGATGTTTGTGAGTGATTCGAATCCACGTTAAACTGTAGGTCCCGTTCTAATTAGCCCAAAGTGTTCAAAAATTATCTTAGAGAGACAAACCAAACCAATCGTTCACAAAGAAATAAGTCTGGTAAATCCTTCTGCTGTCAAGTCCCCTTGTTGTATTCTCGGAGATTAAGGGAGTAGGTCGAGAGGCTGAATTCTATTCTTTGAGATATTCGTTCAAATTTGTGGTGTTAAAGTGAGAATTCAATATAGCAGGCATTCTATGGGATGAACTATCACTGCTAAGGTGTGTGTTCATGTGTTGTCCATTCAAATATGACTCTAGTTAGACTTTTTATTATTATATTTAACACATTTAATACAACACTGACAACGCTCACAACTCACATATAAATCTATAATATCGATTTATAACATAATTTCCAAATCAGTTTATACCGATTGCAATTGAGGTCTTGCCTCAGCCAATTTCCCCATGGATAGGGAAGATACGCATACTGATTTCCCTCTTGTAGGGATTATCAAGTACCAGTGGCTCGAGTTGTCACATTCGATGTTGCACCCTGGATAATGTTGAATTTATTATATATCTGCCATTCTATTTCAAATATCATTAGGAATAAATCTACATAATAATTAAATCATTCATCATCTATAATTTAAATAATTACCTAATTAATAAAGAATTTGTTATATAAGAAGCTTAAAAATAAATATTATTATAATGAAAGTGATTAAATATATTAATTAAATTTAATCCGTCTTAGATCTCTAAAGAATAATAAATACTTTTATTCCTAATAAATGACATTATATTATTATAATTGCTAAGCGCATTATCTTCTGATGTTATATTTCATTCTAATTAACTTAATAAATAAAAAGAGTTACTTTAAAATAAAAATTATATTCCTTCATAAAAATTATTTTGATATTGTTCTTTCACGTTAAATTGTTTAAGTATTCTAATTGCAATAATTTAAATTATATTTGAATTAATTTATATGTCCGTGAGAGTGGAAACGCAACGAAAGGTTATTGTTTCATAAAATTTATAATAGTATTAATTATAGTTTGGGTTGGCTTTGTTAAAAGAAATTGTTTTTATTCTGTTAATCCATATAACAATTTATATTTTTAAATGCGTAACTTAAAATTTCCTTTATTTTCTATAAAATTGTTTTTTAAATATAGAAATAATCATGGTATCTGTTATTTTAAAAAATGATATTTTTTAATACGGTTTTATTAGTTTCACCTGTATGTTTGTTTGTTTCTTTGTTTGTATATTTGTATGTATGTAACTGACTCTTTTGGCTCGGTTTTACCCTACTTTAAGCGATCAGATTTAATTTAAACGTTGTAGACTTGTCAAGGACCGACGACACTAAAATATTTTGATAAGTTTATCTCATCATGATCAGGATCGCATGGATTAGTGATAAAAACACACAACCTCTAAAGAGTCATCTTGATCGGCATATCACTTTTTCCCCTGGAGTTTTGTTTCTTCTTATGCACACTATTTAGGCTGCAAAGAAACATTTACAGACATCTTTTGAAAACAATTGATTCTTTTTAATACGCTTTTTATATTAGTTTCACCTGTATGTAACTGACTCTTTGGGCTCGATTTCGCCCTACTTTAAGCGATCAGCTGTAATTTAAACGTTGTAGACTTATCAAGGACCGACGACACTAAAATATTTTGATAAGTTTATCTCATCATGATTAGGATCGCCTGGATTAGTGATAAAAACACACAACCTCTAAAAAGTCATCTTGATCGGCATATCACTTTTTCCCCTGGAGTTTTGTTTCTCCTTATACACACTATTTAGGCTGCAAAAGAAACATTTACAGACATCTTTCAGAACGAAAACAATTGATTCATTTTAATACGCTTTTATATTAGTTTCACCTGTATGTTTGTTTGTTTTGTTTGTAACTGACTCTTTGGGCTCGATTTTGCCCTACTTTAAGCGATCGATTTAATTTAAACGTTGTAGACTTATCAAGGACCGACGACAATAAAATATTTTGATAAGTTTATTATCTCATCATGATTAATATTAGATGTGAAATGTTACAAATATGTTAAACTTCCCGCAGTAAGTTTAGTTTGGAAATTCTCCTTTAATTTTTCTCTCGCATAATTTTTTTCTTAGGACCTGATGGCCGAGTGACTAGCGATGGGTGCCACAGGTTTTGTGTTCGAGTAACAATCATGTCATGGATGTCTGTAATGGTTCGGAATCCCCTTTAAATCATAGCTCCGGACAAATATGACTGCAGATCCTTGGTCGTAGGGCTGGCATCTCCACCCCTTAAAAGGAAAAGCCAAAGTTCCCCCTTCTCGAAATCTGCCAATTAATTAACCCATCATGGGTTTGCCGCGCCAATTAAGAAGAAGAAAGAAGTGTTTTCTTAAGATTTACATTCCTATCACATACAAGTATCAATACTATTTCAACAGCATCGGTATCGCCTTTTACCATTGTCTATTTTTTATATTAAACTAAAATATTTTCATCAAATATAATAGAATATGTTAAATATGTATAATAAAATATGTTTCTTTTCTTTGAGCGAAATTTTTGTATTCAGTAAATTAATTTTAACAAAATTTTTCCATTTAAATTAAAATAGTAAGAATTTTTAAATACTCATCATCTCAAAAATAAAATGATTTATGCTAATAATACTAATGTAATTTATGTTACATATTTTATATGTAATAATGTGTTACTAATTTTTATTGTATCAATTTCCTTTCTTTATATTTCTGATTAATTTCGATTTTTGAAAGTATTTCCTATAAAACTCCCTTCTTCATTGTCAATAAAAATATTTAAAATGGCAGTAATATTATTTTTATTTTCGATTGCTAGGTTTCTGGAATGCATCAATTTCGCCATTAAAACAGAAGATTTACACTGCATTTAGATTTTGTCGAAACTAATTTGACAGAAGCAGTTCTAATAAGGATTCGAAAACACCAATCGGGGTTTTTGCACCCTCCTATATGAACCCAACGGAAAGACAGTTTGGCCCTTTGATTTATTATTTTCGGCATAAATATGAGATTATTTAAAGGGCCTGCGTTTGCGTTTGCGTTCGTACCAGTATGATTTAATTCAGAAACCCAAAGCATCAATTTCTATTTCTCTTGAAAAATGTATATATTTGTATATAAATATTCTTAATTTTACAATATATATATATATATTATATATATATATATATTTATATTTTTATGTATGTTTATATATATATATTTTTTTCGAAGAAATTTCAGTAGCATAGTGCTTGCACACTGAGAAACTTACCATTCAGAACTGTAGCAAATTTTCCTTACCACTGAACAATAATAAATTAACAACTAACTAAATAACTCCTTGGCAATACAGTCCATAATAGATCCTAGTCTGTCTACTGGCATATTCGAGACAGGAGATTTCTTTTAACGGGGCATAGTTGTTAGCCCTAATCACAACACTCTACAGTCATATTAGACAGGCACTTGAATGGCAGAATGTCTAGCGCTCAGTGCCACAGATTTCGGGTTAGAGTCCAGTAGGTGCCATGGATGTTTGTAGTGGTTCGGAATCCACTTTAAAGCGTAGGTCTCGGTCTCATAGGATCGTAGAGCCTCACAGAGCCCATTCTGACTCTTCTAACCAGCATCATTCCCTAACTGTAAAGGGGCAACTCAGTTCTAGATACAGTCATGTAGTGTGGTGTGGTGTAGTAGTAGTAGTGGTCATATTAGACAGGGAATTACTATCTAAAGTGGATACAGAACCACTACATCCATGGCACGTCCAGGATTCGAATCTGAAACCTGTGAAATCAAGTGCCACATCACTAGCCACTCAGTCATCAGGCCCCTCACAGTAAATCAATATAATAATTCAATTTTAAAGATGACTTATTTTACTATACAATGCTAAAAATAAAAGATATTTTCGTATAAGAAGTATTATAAAGAAATTTATAATAGTGATTTATCGAAACCATGAAGGAAAAAAGCTTAGTTCGTTTTAGATAACTATTCTTTTTTCCGATATCCTCATATCACTGTTGATCACCTACGTTATAGGTAATCGAATGGGTCAATAAAGACGAAATGTAGTGCAGGAGTTTTAGAGGTATACACTGTTCTCCGTATCCTGTTGTATGATTGATCACTCGTGTAGGAAGTTCTTCTGCGGAATATTGTTTTTAGAAAGATAAAATAATAATAAAAATAACTTGCAACGACAAATGACATTGGCTCTGAAGGCAATAAATATTTTCTTAGAAATAGTTTCAGAAAGTTATGTTGATCATCGTGTTTTTTTTTTTTTAATAAAAGAGTTATTTTGATATTTAAGGTAAACGATCACAATTAGAGGTAAATTTTTTAATAATGTTCGTGGAAAATTTATGCTATTGTTAAATTAGGTTATAAAACATTGACAGAAGTAACAATTAAAATATATACAATAATATTCTTTTGTTGAAAGTTAGCAAAAATTGACAAAAAAAAAAAGATTATTTTTTGGCTTTAAGTAAATATTTATAACTAAAAGAATAGGTAAAAATTTATTTTTAAATGCATACGTATATCTATTATATATGTACCGAACTAAACGAATGATACTGTACTACAGCTGAGTAACAGTCAATCGAGTCATTCAGAACATAAATACCGGTTTGGTTTGTCGTTCTACGGTCATTATATGTGTACTAATTAGATCAGGGCTACAGTTTAACGTGGATTCCGAACAGCAACAAACATTCATGCCACCGCCGGAATTCGAACCTGAAGCCTGTGGTACAAACTGCTAGAGCTCTAGCCAATTGGCCATCTACTACTACTACTACACCACACCACATCACTGTGCCTAGAGCTGAGTTGCCCCTATACAGTTTGGGAATGATGCGGGTGAAAGGAAAGGACGCACGATGGAGGCGGAAAAGTTTTGCATAATTCACTTTTGGAGGTACAGAAGCTGAACAATGGGGAAAATTCATACAAGAACTGAACGAAATGTCAAAAATTTAAAAAATTGAAGAAGGATTAATATGAAATGCGAAAAATATAAAAATGTTAGGTAAGAGATTTGAGACAAAAATTAAAAGCAATATGATACAATAAACACTACATATGAGATTATACAAATCAGAGGGCTGAAGGAATATTCATCAAATCAATTATTATAGAATTTAGAAAATCTTAATAGCTAATAAATAAATAGACAAGCAGCATCTAGGCCATCTAAACCTACATGATCTTAAAAAGACGAGTCATGATAAAGGGTAAAAAAATGTATCTTCTTTTGTCCTTTGACTTGCGGCACAAAGACATGGGATCACCCAAAGGGAGAAGTCTGACTTTATCCCATCCGGTTATACCACCGTGAACACCATTTTAGTCGCCTTTTATGGTATGCGTGTGTTACAGTGGGATTATACTAACCCAGACCCACACGGGACGTTTTTAACAATAATGACAATAAATCATCCCGTAAGGTGATGATTTATGAATCGATTTGAAACCTTTTAGTTAGGTAATGCATAACATCATTAGTTTGTTTGCTCCAAACAGTTAATATTTCATTAAATTCTGAAAAATATTATAAGAGTCATGACTGTTATCGTATGGGAGTGTAACAAAAAATGCAGTTTTTCAGAAATTCAATTGAATTATTTGAATGTGGATCCTGATGGCCGAGTGGCTAGCGCTCTGGCGCTCGGTAACACAGATTCGATTCCCGGTGGTGCTATGGGTGCCTGTCACTACAAGGTTAGTTCGGAATCCACTTTAAAACATAAGTCCCGGTCTAATAGAATCGCAGAGCGTGATGGAAGTAGCGTTACTCGCGTTCCTAGCCTATCTTCAAGCTACACGTGCCCCGTGGGTTGTGCTAAATGAATTACGTATGTGCATCCCTTGCTTATGGCATAAAGATTAACTGTCTTCGTATTTTCCAGCTGCATTAGAGAAAAAAACTTTTTGCATGTATGAATTCTGTATTTTAATAGCTCGTGATGAAATAACTGTATTTCGATTTCTCGTCACTCTAGAAAAATCAAAACTGTTTTCGAAAATTAAAAATCTGATCTTAAATAAAATAGCACAAAACTTTTCGATTTCTTTTTGGATAAAAATTGTTTTTTAAATAATTTTCATTTTCTCTTAAAATGCCTTTATATAACAATTAAACTCGATGAGATATTTCAATATTAAAATTTTTTTAATTTAGAAATTAAAAGTGTTTTGGTATTGAAATTACCAACTTTTAGTGATGATGGTAATTTTGAAAGACTTTAAGATATCAATTCAAACCATAATTTTTGCAATCATACTTTTGGAAAAATATAATATGAGAACACATTTTTAAGTGGACCTGCCTTTATCAATAAACACGTGCCCCGTGGGTTATGCTAAATGAATGACGTAGGAACAACGTTTGAGCTATGGCATAAAGATTAACTGTCATCGCAATTTCAATCTGCATTTTAAAAACCCTTTTTGCATGTATGAAATTTGATGAAATAACTGTATTTCGATTTCTCGTTCTAGAAAAATCAAATCTGTTTTCGAAAATTAAAAATCTGATCTGTTAAAGTAAAATAGCACAAATTTTTTCGATTTCTTTTTGGATATGTAAAAAATACTGCTTTTTTAAATAATTTTCATTTTCTCTTGAAATGCATTTATATAACAATTAAACTCGATTAGATATTTCAATATTAAAATTTTTTAATAGAAATTAAAAAGTGTTTATGGTATTGATAAAGAATTTTTAGTGATGATGGTAATTTGAGTGAAAGACCATTTAAGATATCAATTCAAATCCAGTAATTTGTGCAATCATACTTTTGGAAAATATAATATGAGAACACATTTTTAAGTGGACTCCAGTTTAAAAAATAAAAAATTTTTGGCAAAAACTTTGAATTGAAATAAACATTGATCGTTTGAGATTATGTCATTTGTAGAAGCTTACTAATTTTTCTGCAATGTGCGAATTCCTCACAATATAATTGATAATAACCCTACTATGTAATGTATACCTACAATTTTCTTTTTTTAGATTAATGTATTTATTCTAGTTCTATTTTTTTGTATACTTCATTACATATTTATACTCTGTTTTATATTATTTTTCTTTATATTTTATTTTTATATATTTTTTAGATTAATGTAAAATTTTATATACTGCTTTTGTAGTTATTATTACTCTAATTCTTCCTCTCAATTTATTTGATTTTATGTATTATTTTTATATAAATATTTTATTATTTTTTATTACGATATTTTTAAATATTTAAATATTTTTATACAATATATTAATAAACGGAAAACATAAGACATTTGTCTCCGTGTACTATTATATTGTAAATGCCCATATATGCCAATGCCAATGTGGCAAAGCCTCGTAAACTATTTCAGTTGAGCTCGAGAGATTGCATGTGGTAAAAATATATTAAAAATTTCATAAGCACCAGAATGAAATAACAACTAAGTTGGCTCTAAATTAGTAATTCAACTTTACCTGGGTGACGATGGTAAATTTTCAGGTGTTTTCCATCAAAGAATTATCTATTAATACTCATAAAGAATAGATTTCAAGGTGCTTTTCAAACTTTAATTATAAATGAGTTTCCTCAAAAGAAGTTGGCTTCAACTAAGTTTGCAAAAGAATGTCAGTACGCATGTAGGTGCCATATATTCATACATTTTTAATTGACATTTATTTTTTAAATATTACTGGGATACTACTGCATTACAAAGAACTTAAACCTTAAAAACCAAAATTATATTCTATTCTTTAACGATACAAATAAAAATGTCCTACTATAATAGTAGTGTATACTACACATATACACTACTACTACACAAATGTCCTACATAAAAAAAAAATGTCCTATTCTGCATTTCAGTTTGATATGATGTTAAAAATCGCACAAAATTTATTTGTAGGAGGATATTAGAAACTGATTCAGAAAATATCAGAAGTTAAAAAATTGTTTTTTTGTAGCTGTATGAATGGAATTCCACCGATGTTAAAATCTCACATCTTAGAACGCTAGCCAATCAGAAACCTGAAGGAACAACAAATCAGATTTCCGATTGTTTGACGTTTTGGGAAGCGAGGTTTTATAATTCTTCGAAAAACCCACTTTGGAAAATTGATGGCGTACTCTAAGCTCATATTTATTGCTCTTAACATATATATATTTTTAAATTCCTAATAGTAATGCATTTATTTTAAATTATCTTTTTTTTCCAAAATTTAAATAAAACAAAATTAATTGTTTTAGAAGTGAAAGGACGTTTAAAAAACCTGAAGAACACCAGATGTTGCTAAAAATCATTTGCTTTTTGTAGCTTTTTAAGAAGTAAAAGCAGAGCTAATTAATATAATTAATGCTAACTAATGTGAAGAAAAAAAAATCGTTTGTCATAAAGCTAACCATACTTTTTTACTGAAACATTCAGTCAACAAAAGGACAGAAATAAGAGCTAACTGATGTACTGGCTAATGGAAGAAAAAGTAATCGTTTTCCATAACGCTAACCATATTTTTATTGTAACATTCGGTCAAAAAAATAAAGAACTGAGAGCTAACTGATGTACTTTTGCTAACGTGAAGAAAAAGAAATCTTTTTTAATAAAACTAACCATATTTTTTACTGCAATATTCAAGAGACAACAGAAGGAGAGGAAAACAGAGCTAACTAATGTGAAGTAAAAGTAATCGTTTTTGATAACGCTAACCAATTTTTTTTTACTGTAACTCACGAGTCAACATAAGGAGAGAAAAAGCAGTTAACTAATGTGTTTACTAATGTTAACTTAATGTGAAGAAAAAGTAATCGCTTTTTCATTATCATAACTTTTTTTGTTATTGTGACATTCCCGAGTCAACAAAAGCAGAGAAAAAAAAACTAGAAAATGTATCCAATTGCTAACTAATGGGAAGAAAAAGCAATCGTTTCCAAAAACCTAAACCTTTTTTTACTGTAACATTCTGTCCACAAAAGGAGAGAGAAAAACAGCTAATTAACGTACTTACTAAAAACTGACTAACGTGAAGAAAAAGTAATCGTTTTTCATCAACCTAACCTTTTTTGTTATTGTAACATTCCCGAGTCAACAAAAGCAGAGAAAAAATCTAACTAACTAATGGGAAGAAAAAGCAATCGTTTCCCAAAAACCTAAACCTTTTTTTACTGTAACATTCTGTCCACAAAAGGAATGAGAAAAACAGCTAATTAATGAACTTACTAAAACTGACTAACGTGAAGAAAAAGTAATCGTTTTTCATTATCCTAACCTTTTTTGTTATTGTAACATTCCCGAGTCAACAAAAGCAGAGAAAAAAAGCTAACTAAAAAATTGCTAACTAATGGGAAGAAAAAGCAATCGTTTCCAAAACCTAAACCCTTTTTTATACTGTAACATTCTGTCCACAAAAAGGAATGAGAAAAACAGCTAATTAATGAAATTACTAAAACTGACTAACGTGAAGAAAAAGTAATCGTTTTTCATTATCCTAACTTTTTTTTTGTTATTGTAACATTCCCGAGTCAACAAAAGCAGAGAAAAAGCTAAAAAAATTGCTAACTAATGGGAAGAAAAAGCAATCGTTTCCAAAACCTAACCCTTTTTTTATACTGTAACATTCTGTCCACAAAAGGAATGAGAAAAACAGCTAATTAATGTACTTACTGAAACTGACTAACGTGAAGAAAAAGGAATCGTTTTTCAACCTAACCTTTTTGTTATTGTAACATTCCCGAGTCAACAAAAGCAGAGAAAAAAACTAACTAATGTATCTACTATTGCTAACTAATGGGAAGAAAAAGCAATCGTTTCCCAAAAACCTAACCCTTTTTATACTGTAACATTCTGTCCACAAAAGGAAGAGAAAAACAGCTAATTAACGAACTTACTAAAAACTGACTAACGTGAAGAAAAAGTAATCGTTTTTCATTATCCTAACCTTTTTTGTTATTGTAACATTCCGAGTCAACAAAAGCAGAAAAAAAAGCTAAAAAAATAACTAATGGGAAGAAAAAGCAATCGTTTCCAAAAACCTGAACCTTTTTTTTTACTGTAACATTCTGTCCACAAAAGGAGAGAGAAAAACAGCTAATTAATGAACTTACTAAAACTGACTAACGTGAAGAAAAAAAGTAATCGTTTTTCATTATCCTAACCTTTTTTGTTATTGTAACATTCCCGAGTCAACAAAAGCAGAGAAAAAAAGCTAACTAATGTATCCACTATTGCTAACTAATGGGAAGAAAAAGCAATCGTTTCCCAAAACCTAAACCCTTTTTTTTACTGTAACATTCTGTCCACAAAAGGAAGAGAAAAACAGCTAATTAACGAACTTACTAAAACTGACTAACGTGAAGAAAAAGTAATCGTTTTTCATTATCCTAACCTTTTTTGTTATTGTAACATTCCCGAGTCAACAAAAGCAGAGAAGAAACTAAAAATGTATCTACTATTGCTAACTAATGGGAAGAAAAAGCAATCGTTTCCCAAAAACCTAACCCTTTTTTACTGTAACATTCTGTCCACAAAAGGAATGAGAAAAACAACTAATTAATGTACTTACTAAAATTGATTAACGTGATGAAAAAGCAATCGTTTCCAAAACCTAACCCTTTTTTACTGTAACATTTGTCCAGTCAAAAAAGAGAAAAAAAAAAAATATACTTACTAAAATTGATTAACGTGAAAAAGCAATCGTTTCCCAAAAACCTAACCCTTTTTTTTTTACTGTAACATTCTGTTCACAAAAGGAGAGAGAGAAAAACAGCTAATTAATGTACTTACTAAAAACTGACTAACGTGAAGAAGAAAAAGTAATCGTTTTTCCTCAATCTAACCTTTTTGTTATTGTAACATTCCCGAGACAACAAAAGCAGAGAAAAAAAAACTAATAATGTTTCAAAACCTATTTTATACTGTAACATTCTGTGGGAAGAAAAACAGCTAATTAATGTACTTACTGAAAAGCAATCGTGAAGAAAAAAAAATCCTAACCCTTTTTTGTTACTGTAACATTCCGAGTCCAAAAAAGGAGAGAGAAAAACAGCTAAAAAAAAATAAAATTGAGAACGTGAAAAAAGCAATCGTTTCCCAAAAACCTAACCCTTTTTTTATACTGTAACATTCTGTCACAAAAGGAATGAGAAAAACAGCTAATTAATGTACTTACTAAAACTGACTAACGTGAAGAAAAAGTAATCGTTTTTCATTATCCTAACCTTTTTTGTTATTGTAACATTCCCGAGTCAACAAAAGCAGAGAAAAAAAAAAAATAACTAATGGGAAGAAAAAAAGCAATCGTTTCCCAAAAAACCTAACCCTTTTTTTTACTGTAACATTCTGTCCACAAAAGGAATGAGAAAAACAGCTAATTAATGTACTTACTAAAACTGATTAACGTGAAGAAAAAGTAATCGCTTTTTCAAAACCTAACCTTTTTTACTGTAACATTCTGTTCAACAAAAAGCAGAGAAAAAAAAATAAAACTAATGGGAAGAAAAAGCAATCGTTTCCCAAAACCTAACCCTTTTTTATACTGTAACATTCTGTCCACAAAAAAAGGAAGAGAAAAACAGCTAATTAATGTACTTACTGAAACTGATTAACGTGAAGAAAAAGTAATCGCTTTCCCAAAAACCTAACCCTTTTTTTTACTGTAACATTCCCGAGTCAACAAAAGCAGAGAAAAAAAATTAATGTACTTACTAAAATGATTAAGAAAAAAAGCAATCGTTTCCCAAAAACGTAACCCTTTTTTTTTTACTGTAACATTCTGTCCACAAAAGGAGAGAGAAAAACAGCTAATTAATGTACTTACTAAAACTGACTAACGTGAAGAAAAAAGCAATCGTTTTCATAAACTTATTGAAAAATTTTTTTGTATAATAATTAATATTTTGTACACATTTAAAAAAAAATTTTTTACTGTAACATTCATAAGTTAAAGGGGAGAAAAAGAAAAGAGAGACCAAAAAAAAAAATATTCAACAAGAACTCTATCCGAACTTCATCTACAGCTCCCCAGTTTCATGGCTCAGTTTCCTCCAAGTCGAACCATAAACCTCGCAAACTATCCTCGGAAAGCATTAATAAACTATCGGTTTCCATATTCCGCAAGCATCCACAAGAGGCGTCTTCCCATGCTATTCCTCCAGAAGGCACTCTTTAGTCGCGGCAAATACTTACACTAAGATAAACACGGTCCCACATCTATTCACATAACTGTGTGTCAGTGCAGATTGCAGAAAAGACACTGCAATTCCATTAACCATTAGCCCCACTTTACTTCCTCCCGAGGGGGCTCAGAAGACTGTTGCAGAATTACGAGCTCCCCGATGGTTAGGTTGCGGTTGCAGCCAACTCAGAGTAGCAGGAAGTGAAAGGGGAGTATCAAGTAGGTTGTTCTTGAAGAATGGAAGTATAACACAAAATGTTGTTTTCTGTACGAGGACGTCTTAGCAGGGGTACTTCTGGAGGGATTTCTTGAGGATGTATTCGACTTGAACACAGACACGAATTTAGTAATTACTCTTTTAAGTTTTCACTTATATGAGCAGCAAAATTTTCTTGCATTTAAATACTAAATTGGGCGGATTTTTTTCTGTCTTAACAAAAAGTAAATTTTAAAATTAAAACGAATTCTAGCAATAATATAATAAGTGCATATAAATGCAATAGTTTTAAAGTTAATAGTTAAGTGCACGTAACTATTAAAGTGTACTACTAATATTAACTATCTATTACGTTTATCTATTATGTAACTATTACGTTTAAAGTGTAATGGTTAAAGAGTTAAAATGTTTAACAGTTTGAAGAAAATACAATCTTATTTTTTCATTTTTCTACTTTATTATAACTGAATAAAAAAAACTATTTATATATATATATATATATATATATATATATATATATATACATTATAAATTCGACACACATTTTAATATTAAATGGAAAAAAGTTGTCTTAAATAAAAGGATAAACGTTGTGAGAAGAGAAGAAATGGTTGCTTCTGAAGAGAGGTCGATATATTTCTAGAGGTTCAGATTAAAGATGTATTAGACTCAAATATAGGAACAGATACAGTAATTTTCTTTCAATTGATGGGTAAAATTTTCTTGCATCACTGTATTAGTTTTTTGTGATTTTTTTTGTTATGCCCCAGTAAAATGCAATGTTCCATTTTCATTTCTCTTTTTTGTAATTGATAAATAAAGTGTAAAATACACAAGGTATACATATAATTTGCATAAATTTCTATTTAAGTTGTTCTGAGGGATATATGAAGTATAGGAGTAAGACGTAATTCTGTGTGGGTTGGATAAATATGTCATTGGTTATTCTGCTGAATTATCTGGTTAAATATGCATCAAATTTTGTGATTTTTCTCTTCGTTTTTATCCTAGTAAGATACAATATTTCGTTTTTCATTCTCGTTTAATAAATTGCTAAATAAAGAACAAAATACACAATATACATAAATATACATATTGTGTATATTGTTTTAAGTTCTTACAATATTCTGTGCTAAGACAGAGCAGGAAAACAGAGACTAAGAAAAAATATTTAATAAGTACTATATTCGAACTTCATGGTTCAGTTTCCTCCAGTCGAACCACAACCTCGCAAACTATGCACGGAAAGCATTAATAAACTATGGATTTTCATATTCAGTACACATACAGAAGAGACGGCATTCCTCCAGAAGGGGTTTCAACAAGCACTCTTTTAGTCGAGCTGCAAATCCTTACACCAAGACAGACACACATCTATTCACATAACGGGCTGTGTCAGGGAAGGCAGAGACACTGCAATTCCATTAACCATTAACCTCACTTCACTTCCTCTTGGGGGGGGCCCAGACGACAGTTGCAGAATTACGAGGGCGGGAGGTTGTGGTTCCAGCTAACTCAGAGGGTAACAGGAAGTGAAAGGGAGTAGCAAATAAGTTGTTCTTGAAGGATGGAAGTAGAACAGAAAAGATTGGTTCTGAGGGAGGACGTCTTAGCAGGGGTACTTCTGGGAGGGATTTTCTTAAAGATGTAATAGATACGAATGGAGATACGATTTTAGTAATTTATCTTTTAAGTATTAACTTACAAGAGAAGCAAAAATTTTCTTATTTCAATGATAAATTAGTAAGGAGTAAATTTTTAAATTAAAACGAATAATAATAATAATATATAACAAGTGCATATAATCGCAACTTTCTATTTTATTATTGATGAATAAAAAGAGCAATGTATACATATATGTATATACAAAATTAATCAAAATATTTATTTTAGACATTCTGAAGCATAAATGTTGTGAAAAACGGAGAAGTGGTTTCTTCTGAAGGAGGTCAACATATTTGATAGAGGATTTTAGATTAGGAACATAGAAGATTTTAGATTAGGAACATAAAGGATTTTAGATTAGGAACATAGAGGATTTTAGATTAGGAACATAAAGGATTTTAGATTAGGGAACATAGGGGATTTTTAGATTAGAACATAAAGGATTTTAGATTAGGATTTTAGATTAGGAACATAAAGGATTTTAGATTAGGAACATAGAGGATTTTTAGATTAGGAACATAAAGGATTTTAGATTAGGAACATAGAGAATTTTAGATTAGGAACATAGAGGATTTTAGATTAGGAACATAAAGGATTTTAGATTAGGAACATAGAGAATTTTAGATTAGGAACATAAAGGATTTTAGATTAGGAACATAGAGGATTTTAGATTAGGAACATAAAGGATTTTAGATTAGGAACATAGAGGATTTTAGATTAAGAACATAAAGGATTTTAGATTAGGAACATAGAGGATTTTATTAAAGATGTATTATATTTGAATAGAGGAACAGAGACAGCAATTATCTTTTAAATTGCGGAGCAAAACTTTCAAGCATCTCCGTATTAATTTTTGTATTTTACTTGGGCCAAAAAAAAAAAATATATCTTTCATTTGCCTTTTTTTCTATTGTAATTGAGAAATTAAGAGCAAAATACACAAAGTATATGTATAATATTTAAAATGGATTTCAGAAAATAAAAATAAATTCAGAAAATTAAAAATTAAAAAATAACTTAGCATAAATTTCTATTTTAGTTGCTCTGAAGAATATATGATGTAAGCATAAAAGAGTAAGACGTTATTCTGAAGGAGTTGAATATTCTGTTGGATTGTTCGGTTAAGATATGCATCATATTTTGTGATATTTTTTTTTTCTGTTCTATCCTAGTAAGATACAATCTTTCGTTGAATGTAATGATGAATACACGACAAAAACACATATATATATATATATATATTATATACACAAAATGTGATGTATATTTAATAAAAATAATCCAACAAGGTACCCAAAGAGATATTTATCCAAGAAACTGTAAGATTGTAATTGCTAAATAAATAATAAAATATACCATATATATATATTAGTTGGACATAGGGACATATACATAACGACATATTATGTAAGCATAGGACTGAAGCTTAATTCTGACAGGGTTGGATAAATATCTAGTGGATATTTCGGATTATTTGGTTGAAGATATATCAAATTTTGTTATTTTATGTTCTGTCCTAGTATAATATAATATTTCGTTTTCATTTCTCGTTTTAAGTAACTTAAGTATATATATATATATATGCATATTTTTTTGTAAATTTCTATTTTATTTGTTCTGAAGGATTTATTATATAAGCATAGAAGCTTAATTCAACGATTGTTGGACGAATATCTCTATGGATTTTGTGATTTTATGTTAGGTCTTAGTAAAATATAATCTTTCGTTTTCTATAATTACTAAGTAAAGAATAAAACACATTATATCTATCTATATCTCCCTATCTATATTTATATGTATTTGTATAAATTTCTATTTAGTTGTTCTGGAGGATTTATGACGTTAGTATAGGAGTAAGAATTAATTTGAGTCCATTGGATAAATATAATCATTGTATATTCTGTTGGATTGTTTGGTTAAAGATGTATCAAATTTATTATCACCTTTAACGAATATTTGTAAACTACTGTCAAATAATATATATATATATTTTCATTTCTTTATGCTAGAATATTTGGCAAGCATATATTTTTTTGTAATAATGAAAACATGTTCGATTTTTCAAATCATCTACACTCTCTATAATTTTCATTAAAGATAAAGAAATCTAATTTTTAAATTCACACATTAAATTTGTATTTTTTCAGTGTGTATTCCTTTCGCTACATTTCATCTAACCCATTTTCCTTTATAAGGCCATAGAAAATAACGTTAATAATAATAAAAAAAAAATAAAGGACATCTACACTCCAAAATTGTATCCCTTTTTATTCGATACCTCTAGAAAGCGCATGAATCCAACTGGAATATTTCTTCTAAGAACTAGGGGAGGCAGGGGAAGAAAGAAACCCAATAAAATGAACGAATGTCTTTCTAAAAAGTAAGACAGCAGCAGGGTCTCAATACAATTCATTCCGAACACAGTATCTCACCTTTTGCCGGGGCGCAAAATAATATTTTCAGCCCCTTCCGTCAGTGGCGAAGACAGACTATTACTTTATCTGACATGAAGCATTTCCGTTCCGTCTTCCATTGCCATGACAACTGGAAACTACTATGTATTCAGCACGCTTTTACCTGTTCCTTCGCACCGTGAGAGACACCAACTGTTACATCTCAAAATTACAAATAGTGTGTTTTAGAAGTAATCAATTTCTTGTAGCACAAAAAGGTAATCCATTTCCCTTTCAATTCTGTCTGCACCTCCTCCCTGGAATACATGCATTCGTTGCACTATTGGACCTGAATAGTCCGATGAAAGATATAGAGAAAATAGAGTTATTTTGAAAATTTATTTTGAAAGTGAACAGCTGCATATATATACTTGGTTTAAATTTGGCTAAGATTAAATTAGACATGAAACTGCACTTTTTTATATGATTTTGTACATACTATAATACGTACTTAATATAGTATATATTAACAAAGATATATACTATATTTTTATATTTGTATATATTATAATATTTACCATATTTTTTAAATGTAGATGTAACCAATTTTGTAGCAAGTAACTTCTTAATTATTTTCCCTTTAAATTCTATCTGCGCTTCCTCCCCTGGATATACCATTGTGCATGAATTCGTTACACTATTGAACCCTATTTGTACCCACTAAAATACATACTATATTTTTAAATTTATATAGATTATATTACTTATTATATAATTTTTTTATTTTTAGAACCAAATACACATTTTTTTTTTTTTTTTTTTACTGTAACATGCAGTCACAAAAGGAGAAGGAAAACAGTTAATTAATGTATTAACTCATGTGAAGAAAAAAAGTTATCTCTTCTTCATAAACCTATTGCAAAACTGATTTATGCAATGTTTAACATTTTTTTGTGCATTTTTTTTTTACTGTAATATTCTTAAGTCAACAAAATGAGAAGAAAAGAAAATAGTGACCAGGAAGATAAAAATATTCAACAAGAACTCTATCCAAACACTATCTACAGCTACCCAGTTTCATGGCTCAGTTTTCCTCCAGCCGAGCCATAAACCTCGCAAACTATCCACGGAAAGCATTCGTAAACTATGGGTTTCAATATTCCGCACGCATCCATAAGAGACGCCATTCGTTAGAAGGGGGTGTTCAACAAGCCCCTTTAGTCGCGGCCAGTCCTTACACAAGGACAATCACTCATCTATTCGCATAGCGGGTTGTGTCAGGGAAGGCAGAGACACTGCAATTCCATTAACCATTAACCTCACTTCACTTCCTCCCGGGGGCTCCAAAAGACAGTTGCAGAATTATGAGCCCCACCCTGGGTGTTGAGGTTGTGGTTGCAGCCAACTGCGAGGGTAGCAGGAAGTGAAAGGGAGTACGTTGTTCTTGAAGAATGTAAGTAGGACAGAAAAGGTTGCTTATGAGGAAGGACGTCTAAGCAGGGGTACTTCAGGGAGGGATTTTCTTGAAGACTATTAGACTTGAACACAGGAAAATTTAGTAATTTCACTTTTAAGTGTTAACTTATATGAGCAGCAAAATTTTTCTTACATTTCAGTGATAAATTGATTCAATGATAAATTTTTTTTTCTCCTAACTGAGTAAATTTTTAAATTAAACGAATAATAGCAATAATATAATAAGTGCATATAAATGCAATAGTTTTTAAAGTGTAATAGTTAAGTGTACGTAACTATTAAAGTATACTATTAATATTAACTAACTATTACGTTTAAAGTGTAATAGTAAATGTAATAGTTAAAGTGCCTTCAAAAAAAAGTTAGCCTCACTTCACATCCACCCCAGGGAGGCTCCAGAAGAAAGTTGCAGAATTCCCGGGTGGTGAGGTTGGGTTCCAGGCAACTCCCAAGGAAGTGAAAGGGAGTAAGTTGTTCTTGAAGGATGGATGTAGAACAGAAAAGGTTTCGTTCTGAGGGGGTCGTCAGAATTAGTGGGGGAAATTCTGGGAGGAATTTTCTTGAAAGAAGTGAACATTAGATATGAATACAGACACGTCAAATTTAGTAATTTCTCTTATAATTTTAACTGCACCTCCAACCTGAATGCATGCATTTGTTACACTATTGGAACCTATTTGTAAACACTAAAAACTTTTATATTTTATATTTATATAGATTATTTCACTTACTATAGATATTTTTTTTTTTACTAATTTTTAGAATTGTGAAGAAAAAACCTAAATCCATTTTTTTACTGTAACATGCAGTCACAAAAGGAGAAGAAAAACAGCTAATTAATGTAATAACTAATGTGAAGAAAAAAGTAACTTTTTTTTTCATAAACCTAATTGCAAAATTGACTTTATAATGTTTAATATTTTTATACATTTTTTTGCAGTAATATTCTGTCGTCCACAAAATCGAGAGAAAAAGAAAAACTAGACCCAGAAAAAAAAATATTCAACAATAACTATATCCGAACTTCTATGGCTCAGTTTCCACCAGACGAACCATAAACATCGCAAAAATATCCACGGAAAGCATTAATAAACTATCAGTTTCCATATTCCGCACGCATCCACAGGAGATGGCATTCCTCCAGAAGGGGTTTCAACAAGCACTCTTTAGTCGCGCCAAATCCTTACACAAAGACAAACACATCTATTCGCAAAGCGGTTGCGCCAGGGAAGGTAGAGACACCGCAATTCCATTAACCATTAGCCTCACTTCACTTCCTCCCGGGGGTTCCAAAAGACAGTTGCAGAACCCCGGGTGGTAGGTTGTGGTTGCAGCCAACTCCGAGGGTAGCAGGAAAGGGAGTTGGGGGTAAGTTGTTCTTGAAGGATGTAAGTGGAACAGAAAAGGTTTTTTTAAAGGAGGTAGATTGACGTCTTAGCAGGGCTAATTCTGGACAGATATTCTTAAAGATGTATTAGATTTGAACACAGGAAAATTTAGTAATTTCTCTTTAATAATTTTCTTTTAATAATTTCCTAACTAATGTAAAGAAAAAGTAATTTTTTTTCATATCGCTAACCATTTTTTTACTATAACTCACAACAAAAAAAAAGAGAGAAACAACACAGCTAACTACTCTTTTTGATAATGCTAACTAATGCTTTGCAATTATGAAGTAAAAAAGTGTTAAAAATTTTCAGTTTTTAAAATCCTAACCCTTTTTTCATTGTAGAAGCATTTACGAGTTAATAAAACAGTGTTAACTAAATGTGCTTGTTAATGCTAACTATTGCTATTTAATTAATATGACGAAAATGTTATCGCATTTTAATTAATTGAACCCATATTTTTTTCTGAAAAAAGATTCAAGTATTAAAGTACTACTAATGCTGTTAATGTGAAGAAAAGTAATGGTTTTTAATTACGCTAACAATTTTTTTTAAATGTAATTAAAAGATGTATTAGACAAAAGGAGCGGAAAACAGAGCTAATACTTTTTTTGATAATGGTAACTAATGCTTTGCAATTGTGAAGAAAAAAATTTATGCTTTTCATAAATCTAACATTTTTTTTATTATTATAACATTCAGAGGTTAAAAGGAGAACAAAAACAGAGTTGTAACTAACATGTTAGCTAATGTTAACTAATGGTAGGTGATAAAAGTAATGGTTTTCCAATATCCTGGATCTTTTTTTTACTGAATTATTCAGTCAACAAAAAGCCTAGAAATAAGAACCACCCATTTTTCTTACAAATTCTAGTCCTATGAAGAAAAAAAAATCTCTTTTTCATCGACCTATTTATTACAATTTTTTTTTACAAATAAAAACAATATATAAAATATATATTTTGTATAAATAGTATTAGTTGTAAAATTTTTTTAGTTCTTACTATATTCACAAGTGCAAGACAAAGCAGGAAAAAGAGACCAAGAAAAAACATTCAGTAAGACCTATATCCGAACTACATCTACAGCTACCCAGTTTCATGGCTCAGTTTCCTGCCAGTCGAACCATAAACCTCGCAAACTATCCACGGAAAGCATTCGTAAACTATGGGTTTCCATATTCCGCACGCATCCACAAGCAAGAGACGCCATTCGTTATATGGAGGGAGGGGGTGTTCAACAAGCCCCTTTAGTCGCGGCCAGTCTTACACAAGGAAAATCACTCATCTATTCACATAGCGGGTTGTGTCCGGTGTGGGAAGACAGAGACACTGCAATTCCATTAACCATTAGCCTCACTTCACTTCCTCCCTGGGAGTTCCAAAAGACAGTTGCAGAATTACGAGCCCCACCCCTGGGTGTTGGGCTGTGGTTGCAGCCAACTTCGAGGGTAGCAAAATGAAAAGGGAGTAAGTTGTTCTTGAAGGATGGAAGTAGAACAGAAAAAGGTTGCTTCTGAGGGAGGTGGATACTTTTTATTTTAGAACCAAAAACCTAACTCCTTTTTTTTACTGTAACATGCAGTCACAAAAGGAGAAGAAAAAAAAAAACTAATTAATGTAATAACTAATGTGAAGAAAAAATTTTCTTTTTTCATAAATTATTGCAAAATTGACTTATATAATGTTTAATATTTTTTATACGAATTTTTGCAATAATATTAAGTCGTCCACAAACCGGGAGAAAAAAAAAAAAAACTAGACCATTAAAAAAAATATTCTGTAAATACTATATCCGAATTTCATGGTTCAGTTTCCACCAGACGAACCATAAACCTCGCAAAAATATCCACTGAAAGTATTAATAAACTATCAGTTTCTATATTCAGCAAGCATCCACAGGAGATGGTATTCCTCCAGAAGGGGTTTCAACAAACACTCTTTAGTCGCGCCAAATCCTTCACAGAAAGACAAACACATCTATTCGCATAGCGGGTTGCGTCAGGAAGGCAGAGACAATGGTTGCAATTCCATTAACAATTAGCCTCTCCTCATTTCTACGGGGCTCCAGAAAACAGTTGCAGACCTCCCGGGTGGTAGGGTTGCGGTTGCAATCAACACCGAGGGAAGTGAAAGGAATAGTTGTTCTTGAAGGATGGACGTGGAACAGAAAGGGTTGGTTTTGAGGGAAGACGTCTTAGCAGGGATAGTTCTTGAGGGATTTTCTTGAAGACGTATAAGACGTAAATTTAGTAATTTCAGCTTTTTTAATAATTTTCTTCAGTAATTTTCTTAACTAAAAAGAAAAAGTAATCGTTTTTCATAACGATAACCATTTTTTTACTTAACTCACAACAAAAGAGGGCAACGCAGCTAACTACTTTTTTTGATAACGCTAACTAATGATTTTCAGAAAAAGTGCGTTTTTCATTATCCTCAACCCTTTTTAAATTAGTAACCCTTTTTAACAGAGTAAATTTTAAAATTAAAACGAATAACAGCAATATTATAATAAGTGTAATAATTAAGCGTACATAACTATTAAAGTGTACTATTAATAATAACTAACTACTACGTTTAAAGTGTAATAGTAATGTTATAGTTAAAGTGTTAAAATATTTAAAAGTTTTAAATATAAGAAAATACAATTACAGTAGAATTTTTTACAGTTAATTAAAATACTATACAGTAGAATATGCAATCTTACGTTTTCAACAATATATATATATATATATATATATATATACATTATAAATTGACATACATTTCTGTTTTAAATGGAACAAAGTTGGTTTAAACGTTTTAAATAAAAGGATAAACGCTGTTAGAAGAGAAGAAATGGTTTTTCTGAAGAGAGGTGGATATATTTCTAGAGGTTCTGATTAAAGATGTATTAGACTTGATTATATGAATACCGTAATTTTCTTTTAATTGATGGGTAAAATTTTCTTTTGCATCACTATATTAATTTTGAGATTTTTTTTTTTTTCGTTATGTCCCAGTAAAATACAATCTTCCATTTCCATTTTCTCTTTTTTGTAGCTGATAAATAAAGAGCAAAATACAAAAGGTATGTATATATAATTTGTATAAATTTCTATTTAAGTTGTTCTGAAAATATATGATGTATATATAGGAGTAATGATTAATGGATAAATATGTCGGTGGATATTTTGATGAATTATTTGGTTAAAGATGCATTAAATTTTGTGATTTTTCTTTTCTTTTCTGTCCTAGTAAGATGCAATCTTAAGTTTTCATTTCTCGTTTCCTGTAATACAAGACAGAGCAGGAAAAAGAGACCAAGAAAGAAATAGTAAGAACTATATCCGAACTACGTCTACAGATCCCAAGTTTCATGGCTCAGTTTCTTCCAGACGAACCATAAACCTCGCAAACTATCCGCGGAGAGCATTCCTGAACTATCGGTTTCCATATTCCGCACGCATTCACAAGAGACGTCTTCCCCATGTCATTCCTCAGAAAGGGCTTCAACAAGCACTCTTTAGTCGTGGCAAATCTTCGCACCAAGATAAACACGCTCCCATATCTATTCACACAACGGGTTGCCGGTGTGTCAGGGAAGGCAAAGACACTGCAATCCCATTAACCATTAGCATCACTTCACTTCCTCTCGGGGGCTCCAAAAGACAGTTGCAGAATTACGAGCCTCCCGGGTGGTGGGGCTGCGGTTACAGCCGACACCGAGGGTAGCAGGAAGTGAAAGAGAGTAGCAAGAGAGTTGTTCTTGAAGGATGGACGTAGAACAGATAAGGTTGCTTAATGAGGGAGGACGTCTAGCAGGGCTACTTCTGGAAGGATATTCTGCAAGATCTATTTGACTCGAACACAGGAAAATTTAGTAATTTCACTTTTAAGTGTTAGCTTATATGAGCAGCAAAATTTTCTTACATTTCAATGATAAATTGGATTCAATGATAAATTTTTTTTTCTCCTAATTGAGTAAATTTTTAAAATTAAAAACGAATAATAGCAATAATATAATAAGTGTATTTAAATGTAATAGTTTTAAGGTGTAATAGTTAAGTGTATGTAACTATTAAAATATACTATTAATATTAACTAACTATTACGTTTAAAGTGTAATATGTAATAGTTAAAGTGTTAAAATGTTTAACACTTTAAAATATAAGAAAATACAATTATACAAATACAATTAAGAGAATACAATTTTTTTTACTGTTAATTAATAAACAATACAGTATAAAATACAATCTTACGTTTTCATTTTCTACTTTATTATTACTGAATAAAAAAAAAAACAATATATATATATATATATATATATATATACATTATAAATTCGACATACATTTCTATTTTAAATGGATAAAAGCTGATTTAAAGGTTTTAAAAAAGGATAAATGTTGTGAGAGAAGGAGAAATGTTTTGTTCTGAAGAGAGATCTATATGTTTCTAGAGGTTCTGATTAAAGATGTATTAGACTTGGATATATGAACAGATACAGTAATTTTCTTTTTAATTGGTTGAAAATTTTCTTGATCACTATATAAATTTTGTGATCTGTTTTGTTATGTCCCAATAAAATACAATCTTTCATTTCAATTTCTTTTTTGTAATTGAAAATAAAGAGCAAAAATACAAAGGTATATATTTAATTTGCATAAATTTCTATTTGAGTTGTTCTGAAGGATGTATGGTGTATGTATAGGAGTCAGACGTATTTCAGAGAGGGATGTATAAATATGTCGGTGGATATTCTGCTGAATTATTTGGTCCACATTAATGTGACCACCGTCAAAAGCGTTTCTGTATTACACCATAATACGTATATGCATTACGCCAACGATAAATGCTTTCCGATGCCTTAGGACATCCTTTATATACACTTCAGCTCTTGTGATTGGTTATTTCACGTTGAAATAGAAAGTAGGTGGTGGTCATATTAATGTGACTGCACTGTGTATATATAGTGTGTATTTTGTGCTAAGTTCTTACTATAGTGTGCTAATACAGAGCATGAAAAACAATATTCAGGATTAAGAAACCTGACTAAGAAAACAGAGACTAAGAAAAAAATATTCAGGAATAACTATATCCGAACTTCATGGCTCAGTTTTCACCAGACGAACCATAAACATCGCAAAATATCCACGGAAAGCCATAATAAACTCTCAGTTTCCATATTCCGCACGCATCCAGGAGATGGCCTTCCTCCAGAAGGGGTTTCAACAAGCACTTTTAGTCGCGCCAAATCCTTACACAAAGACAAAACATCTATTCGCATAGCGGGTTGCGTCAGGGAAGGCAGAGACACCGCAATTCCATTAACCATTAGCCTCACATCACATCCTACCCGGGGGCGGGGGCTCCAGAAGACAGTTGCAGAATCCCCGGGTGGTGAGGTTGCGGTTGCAAATCAACTCCCAAAGAAGTGAAAGGGAGTAAGTTGTTCTTGAAGGATGGACGTGGAACAGAAAGGGTTGGTTTTGAGGAAGATGTCTTAGCAGGGATAGTTATTGGAAGGATTTTCTTGAAGACGTATTAGACTTGGACACAAATAAATTTAGCAATTTTGCTTTAATAATTTTCTTTAGTAATTTTCTAACTAATGGGAAGAAAAAAGTAATCGTTTTTCATAACGATAATCATTTTTTTACTATAACTCACAACAAAAAGAGTGAAACAACGCAGCTAACTACTCTTTTTGATAACGCTAACTAATGATTTGAAATTGTGAACAAAAAGTAATCGTTTTTCATTATCCTCAACCGTTTTTTAATTGTAACATTCACGAGTCAATAAAACGAGACAAAACACAATGCTAACTAGTGTGCTTGTTAATGCTAATTATTGCTTTTTAACTAAT
Organism: Caerostris extrusa; assembly: GCA_021605095.1. NCBI lineage: Eukaryota > Metazoa > Arthropoda > Arachnida > Araneae > Araneidae > Caerostris > Caerostris extrusa. The sequence goes on from BPLR01006859.1 coordinate 61,132, forward strand.
ATGACGAAAAAGTTATCGCTTTTAATTAATTTAACCCATATCTTTTCTGTAACATTCAGTCAATGAAAGGAGAAAAAAAGAGATAATTAATGTACTTACTAATGTTAACTAGCGTGAAGAAGAAAGTAATCGCTTTTCATAAACCAACTGTAATTTTTTTCTTTTTTAACAATATTTAATATTTTTTTATATAAAATTATTTTAATTCTTTTTTTTAAATTCCTTCTATTAGCTCACACTTCCCTATATATCTTTCCAAAAATTAAAAAAATAAAAAGATTAAAAATATTATACCAAATTTTCAATCGTTCGTAAAACACTATTTTATTAATCCCTCAAGTTCAAATAATTTTTTTAACTTGTAGTGGTTGACACTGGATGAATACAGTTTTTTTCAAATATTAATTCATTAATTAAATTTAATTAATTTTAGTTTTTTTTTAGATTTTTTTGAACTTAAAAAATGAATGAAAATTATTTATAAAGGTCTTCCTGCAATATAGTGAGAAAAAGAAGAAGTAATTGACTTTAAATAATATTTTTTTATATTACTTGTTTAACTGTGACATTCTAAAGCCGACAAAATGAGAGAGAAAAAAGAAAGAATGACCAAGAAAAAAATATTCAACAAGAACTATATCCGAACTACATCTACAGCTGCCAGTTTCATGGCTCAGATTCCTCCATAAACCTCGCAAACTATTCACGGAAAGCCATAATAAACTATCGGTTTCCATATTCCGCACACATCCCGAAGAGACGTCATTCCTCCGAAGGGGCTTCCAACAAGCACTCTTTTATTCGCGCCAAATCATTACACCAAGACAAACATATCTATTCGTATAACGGGTTGCGTCAGGAAGGCAGAGACACAGCAATTCCATTAACCATTAGCCTCACTTCACTTCCATCCCGGGGGGTCTCCAAAAGACAGTTGCAGAAACCCCGGGTGGTGAGGTTGTGCGGTTGCAGAAGGGTAGCAGGAAGTGAAAGGGAGTAAGTTGTTCTTGAAGGATGTAAGTGGAACAGAAAAGGTTGCTGTTAAAGGAGGTGGATGGACGTCTTAGCAGGGCTACTTCTGGACAGATATTCTTAAAGATGTATTAGATTTGAACACAGGAAAATTTAGTAATTTATCTTTTAAAGTATTAACTTATATGTAGGTAGTTGTGAAATTGTTCTACATTTCACACCTCAGATCGGTAATAATAGAGTAAATTTAAAAATTAAACTGATAAATAATAAGAGTATAGCAATGCAAGTTGGTTTTTAAAGGGTAAGTTGCAAGTGTAAGTAACTATTAAAGTGTACTGTTAATATTAATCAACTATTACGTAACTATTACGCTTTCTTAAAGTGCAATAATAATGTAATAGTTAAAGTTTTTTAAAATGTTTAACAGTTTAAAGCAGAAAATACAATTTTACGTTTTACTTTTCTCATTTATTGTCACTAATGAAAAACTTTTTCATAAAGATATATATTGCAAAATTGACATATCTTTTATTTTCTTAATGAAAAATAAGTTATTTCTTAAACGTTTGGAAATAAAAGGATAAACCTTGTGAGAAGAGTAAAGAAAATGTACATAACATTCTGAAGAGGTCCATAGAGATGCACTTCATAGAGTGTTCCTGATTAAAGATGTCTTAGACTTGAATATATGAACAGATACGAGTAATTTTTCTTTAATTGATGGACAAAACTTTCTTGCATCACTATATTAATTTTGTGATTTTTTTATTATGTCCCAATAAAATACAATCTTCCATTTTCTTTTCTCTTTTTTTGTAACTGATAAATAAAGAGCAAACTACACAAGGTATATATATAATTCGCATAAATTCCTATTTAAGTTGTTTTAAAGGATATATGGTGTAAGTTTAGGAGTAATGGTAAGGAGGATTAGGGATGTAAGTTTATTTTTAAATGCATAGCAAAATTTTCAAGCATCTCCATATTAATTTTTGTATTTTAATTGGGACATAACATAAAAATTCTCATTTCCTTTCCATTTCCATTTTTCGTAATTGATAAAGTCAGAGCAAAATGCAGAAAGTACATATATATACTTTCTGCATTTTAAATTAGATATATATATATAGGTGAAACATATATTTACGCTTATTTATAACGAAATATTCTTTACAATATCTGATGTAACAAAGTTTCATTTTAGTTAAATAATCTTTCAAATAATACATATCTCCCTCACTAAATTTTTATTTTTCTATACTAGAAATTGACAAGCTTATATTTATTTTTGTAATAATGAAGATGTGTTTGATTTCAAAATCCATCTCGAAGTCTTTAATTTTCACTCAAATATAAATATAGTTTTGAGATTAGCACATACTTTCGGAGAGTGTATCGCTGCGTTTCATCTAACACATTTTCATTTATAAGGCAATAGAAAATAACGTTAATAAAAAAAATTTAAAAAGGAAATCCACACTCCAAAATTGTATCCCTTTTGTATTCGATACCTCCAGAAAGCGCAGAGTCTAACGGAAATATTTCTTCTAAGAACTAGGGAAGGCGAAGAAAGAAAACCCAATAAATGAGCGAATGTCTTTCTAAAAAGTAAGACAGCAACAGGGACTCAATACAGTTCCTTCCGAACACAGGATCTCACCTTTTGCTGGGCGCAAATAATATTTCAGCCCCTTCCGTCAGTGGCGAAGACAGACTATTACTTTATCTGACATGATAGCATCTTCCCATTCCGTCTTCCATTGCCATGACAACTGCAACTACTATGTATTCAGCACGCTTTTTCTCACCCTGTTCGCTTCGCACCGTGAGAGACACCAACTGGTTACATCTCAAAATTACAAATAGAGTGTTTTGGAAGTAATCAATTTCTTGTGCAGCACGAAAGGTAATCCATTTCCCTTTCAATTCTGTCTGCACCTCCTCCCTGGATACATGTATTCGTTGCACTTATTGGACCTGAATAGTCCGATGAAAGCAGTATAGAGAAAATAGAGTTATTTTGAAAAGTTTATTTTTGAAAGTGAACAGCTGCATATATATACTTGGTTTAAATTTGGCTAAGTTTAAATTAGACATGAAAACTGCACTTTTTATATGATTTTGTACATACTATAATACGTACTTAATATAGTATATATTAACAAAGATATATGCTATATTTTTTATATTTGTATATATTATATTATTTACTATATATTTTTTAAATGTAGAAGTAACCAATTTCTTGTAGCAAGAAAGTTAATTATTTCTTTCCCTTTCACATTCTATCTGCACTTCCTCCCTGGATATACCATTGTGCATGAATTCATGTTACACTATTGAACCCCTATATGTACCCACTAAAATATATATTTCTATATTTTTATATTTTATATAGATTATATTACTTACTATAAAAATTTTTATTTATTTTAGAACCAAAAACTCATACTGTAACATGCAGTCACAAAAGGAGAAGAAAAACAGTTAATTAATGTATTAACTCATGTGAAGAAAAAAAGTTATCTCTTCTTCATAAACCTATTGCAAAACTGATTTATACAATGTTTAACATTTTTTTGTGCATTTTTTTACTGTAATATTCTTAAGTCAACAAAATGAGAAGAAAAAGAAAATAGTGACCAGGAAGAGAAAAATATTCAACAAGAACTCTATCCGAACACTATCTACAGCTACCCAGTTTCATGGCTCAGTTTCCTCCTGCCGAGCCATAAAACTCCCGCAACTATCCACGGAAAGTAACGTCAAACTATGGGTTTCATATATTCCGCACGCATCCACTAGGAGACGCCATTCGTTATAGAGACTGGTGCCTAAAACCAGCGCCTTAGACCACTCGGCCACGCTACCGACGTCTGCTCCTCTCGGATTAAAAAGAAAACCAAAATTCTTCCATTTCAAGTTTCGAACAAAAAAAAGCCGCTTGTGCATGGCAGCGGTGGGATTCGAACCCACGCCTCCTCAGAGACTGGTGCCTAAAACCAGCGCCTTAGACCACTCGGCCACGCTACCGACGTCTGTGCTTCTCTCGGATTAAAAAGAAAACCAAAATTCTTCCATTTCAAGTTTCGAACAAAATAAAGCCGCTTGTGCATGGCAGCGGTGGGATTCGAACCCACGCCTCCTCAGAGACTGGTGCCTAAAACCAAAGACCACTCGGCCACGCTACCGACGTCTCGGATTAAAAAGAAAACCGAAAAATTCTTCCATTTCGGCCACAGCTCGAACCCACAGAGACTGGTGCCTAAAACCAGCGCCTTAGACCACTCGGCCACGCTACCGACGTCGTGCTCCTCTCGGATAAAAAGAAAACCAAAATTCTTCCATTTCAAGTTTCGAACAAAAAAATAAAGCCGCTTGTGCATGGCAGCGGTGGGATTCGAACCCACGCCTCCTCAGAGACTGGTGCCTAAAACCAGCGCCTTAGACCACTCGGCCACGCTACCGACGTCTGCTCCTCTCGGATTAAAAGAAAACCAAAATTCTTCCATTTCAAGTTTCGAACAAAATAAAGCCGCTTGTGCATGGCAGCGGTGGGATTCGAACCCACGCCTCCTCAGAGACTGGTGCCTAAAACCAGCGCCTTAGACCACTCGGCCACGCTACCGACGTCTGCTCCTCTCGGATTAAAAGAAAACCAAAATTCTTCCATTTCAAGTTTCGAAACAAAAAAACTGCGCTAACAAAAAAAAGCCGCTTGTGCATGGCAGCGGTGGGATTCGAACCCACGCCTCCTCAGAGACTGGTGCCTAAAACCAGCGCCTTAGACCACTCGGCCACGCTACCGACGTCTGCTCCTCTCGGATTAAAAGAAAACCAAAATTCTTCCATTTCAAGTTTCGAACAAAAAAAAAGCCGCTTGTGCATGGCAGCGGTGGGATTCGAACCCACGCCTCCTCAGAGACTGGTGCCTAAAACCAGCGCCTTAGACCACTCGGCCACGCTACCGACGTCTGCTCTCTCGGATTAAAAGAAAACCAAAATTCTTCCATTTCAAGTTTCGAACAAAAAAAAAGCCGCTTGTGCATGGCAGCGGTGGGATTCGAACCCACGCCTCCTCAGAGACTGGTGCCTAAAACCAGCGCCTTAGACCACTCGGCCACGCTACCGACGTCTGTTTTCTCGGATTAAAAAGAAAACCAAAATTCTTCCATTTCAAGTTTCGAACAAAAAAAGCCGCTTGTGCATGGCAGCGGTGGGATTCGAACCCACGCCTCCTCAGAGACTGGTGCCTAAAACCAGCGCCTTAGACCACTCGGCCACGCTACCGACGACGTTTGTGCTTCTCGGATTAAAAAGAAAACCAAAATTCTTCCATTTCAAGTTTCGATTTAAAAAAAAAAATAAAAATTCGAAACGCCTCCTCAGAGACTGCTAAAACCAGCGCCTTAGACGCTCGGCCACGCTACCGACGGTTTGTGCATTGTCTCGGAAAAAATTAAAAGAATAAAACGCAAAATTCTTCCATTTCAATTCGAACAATTAAAATAAAGCCGATATGTGCAGCGGTGGGATTCGAACCCACGCCTCCTCAGAGACTGGTGCCTAAAACCAGCGCCTTAGACCACTCGGCCACGCTACCGACGTCGTCTGCTTCTCTCGGATTAAAAAAAAACCAAAATTCTTCCATTTCAAGTTTCGAACAAAAATAAAGCCGCTTGTGCATGGCAGCGGTGGGATTCGAACCCACGCCTCCTCAGAGACTGGTGCCTAAAACCAGCGCCTTAGACCACTCGGCCACGCTACCGACGTCTGTGCATTCCTCTCGGATTAAAAAGAAAACCAAAATTCTTCCATTTCAAGTTTCGAACAAAATAAAGCCGCTTGTGCATGGCAGCGGTGGGATTCGAACCCACGCCTCCTCAGAGACTGGTGCCTAAAACCAGCGCCTTAGACCACTCGGCCACGCTACCGACGTCTGCTGCTCTCGGAAAATTAAAACCGAAAAACCAAAATTCTTCCATTTCAAGTTTCGAAAAAAATAAAGCCGCTTGTGCATGGCAGCGGTGGGATTCGAACCCACGCCTCCTCAGAGACTGGTGCCTAAAACCAGCGCCTTAGACCACTCGGCCACGCTACCGCGACTGCTGCTCTCGGAAAAAAAGAAAACCAAAATTCTTCCATTTCAAGTTTCGAAAAATTAACAAAAATTTAAAATTAAACCGCTTGTGCATGGCAGCGGTGGGATTCGAACCCACGCCTCCTCAGAGACTGGTGCCTAAAACCAGCGCCTTAGACCACTCGGCCACGCTACCGACGCGACGGTTTCTCTCGGATTAAAAAGAAAACCAAAATTCTTCCATTTCAAGTTTCGAACAAAAAAAGCCGCTTGTGCATGGCAGCGGTGGGATTCGAACCCACGCCTCCTCAGAGACTGGTGCCTAAAACCAGCGCCTTAGACCACTCGGCCACGCTACCGACGTTTGTGCATTCTCTCGGATTAAAAAAAAATAAAACCAAAATTCTTCCATTTCAAGTTTCGAAATTTAAAATAAAGCCGATTTGTGCATGGCAGCGGTGGGATTCGAACCCACGCCTCCTCAGAGACTGGTGCCTAAAACCAGCGCCTTAGACCACTCGGCCACGCTACGACGACGTCTGCTCCTCTCGGATTAAAAAGAAAACCAAAAAATTCTTCCATTTCAAGTTTCGAACAAAAATTAAAAAAAAAGCCGCTTGTGCATGGCAGCGGTGGGATTCGAACCCACGCCTCCTCAGAGACTGGTGCCTAAAACCAGCGCCTTAGACCACTCGGCCACGCTACGGCGACGTTTGTGCATTCTCTCGGAAAAAAAAAGAAAACCAAAATTCTTCCATTTCAAGTTTCGAACAAAATAAAGCCGATTTGTGATATGGCAGCGGTGGGATTCGAACCCACGCCTCCGAAGAGACTGGTGCCTAAAACCAGCGCCTTAGACCACTCGGCCACGCTACCGGCGACGTTTGTGCATTGTCTCGAAAAAAGAAAATATATAAAATTCTTCCATTAACAAAAATTTTCGAACAAAATAAAACCGATTGGATATGGCAGCGGTGGGATTCGAACCCACGCCTCCTCAGAGACTGGTGCCTAAAACCAGCGCCTTAGACCACTCGGCCACGCTACCGGCGACGTTTGTGCATTCTTTCGAAAAAAAATAAAACCGAAAATTCTTCCATTTCAAAAATTTTCGAAAAAATAAACCGCTTGTGCATGGCAGCGGTGGGATTCGAACCCACGCCCCTCAGAGACTGGTGCCTAAAACCAGCGCCTTAGACCACTCGGCCACGCTACCGACGTTTGTGCATTGTCTCGGAAAGAAAACAAATATATACCGAATAAAACTGCTTCAAAAATTAAAGTTTCGAAAATTAAACCGATTAAGGATATGGCAGCGGTGGGATTCGAACCCACGCCTCCGAAGAGACTGGTGCTTAAAACCAGCGCCTTAGACCGCTCGGCCACGCTACGCGACGACGTTTGTGCATTGTCTCGAAAAAAGAAAAATATATACCAAAAAACTTCCATTAACAAAAATTTCGAACAAAAAATTAAACCGATTAAGGATATGCTGGCAGCGGTGGGATTCGAACCCACGCCTCGAAGAGACTGGTGCCTAAAACCAGCGCCTTAGACCCGCTCGGCCACGCTACCGGCGACGGTTTGTGCATTGTCTCGAAAAGAAAATATAAACCGAATAAAACTGCATTAACAAAAATTAAATTTAAAATTAAACCGATTAAGGATATCTGGCAGCGGTGGGATTCGAACCCACGCCTCCGAAGAGACTGGTGCCTAAAACCAGCGCCTTAGACCACTCGGCCACGCTACCGGCGACGTTTGTGCATTGTTCTCGAAATTAAAAATAATATACCGAATAAAACTTCGCTAACAAAAATTAAATTTAAACAAAAAACCGATTAAGGATATGGCAGCGGTGGGATTCGAACCCACGCCTCCGAAGAGACTGGTGCCTTAAAACCAGCGCCTTAGACCGCTCGGCCACGCTACCGGCGACGGTTTGTGCATTGTCTCGAAAAAAAATAAATAGAAATAAAACTTCCATAACAAAAATTAAATTTCGAAAAATTAAAACCGATTAAGGATATCTGGCAGCGGTGGGATTCGAACCCACGCCTCCGAAGAGACTGGTGCCTAAAACCAGCGCCTTAGACCGCTCGGCCACGCTACCGGCGACGGTTTGTGCATTGTTTCGAAAAAAAATATATATACCGAATAAAACTGCGCTAACAAAAATTAAATTTAAAATTAAACCGATTAAGGATATCTGGCAGCGGTGGGATTCGAACCCACGCCTCTCGAAGAGACTGGTGCCTAAAACCAGCGCCTTAGACCGCTCGGCCACGCTACCGGCGACGGTTTGTGCATTGTTCTCGAAAAAAAAATATATATACCGAATAAAACTGCGCTAACAAAAATTAAATTTCAAGTTTAAAATAAATTAAGGATATCTGGCAGCGGTGGGATTCGAACCCACGCCTCCGAAGAGACTGGTGCCTTAAAACCAGCGCCTTAGACCGCTCGGCCACGCTACCGGCGACGGTTTGTGCATTGTTCTCGAAAAAAAATATATATACCGAATAAAACTGCGCTAACAAAAATTAAATTTAAAATTAAACCGATTAAGGATATCTGGCAGCGGTGGGATTCGAACCCACGCCTCTCGAAGAGACTGGTGCCTAAAACCAGCGCCTTAGACCGCTCGGCCACGCTACCGGCGACGTTTGTGCATTGTCTCGAAAAGAAAATATATATACCGAATAAAACTGCGCTAACAAAAATTAAATTTAAAATTAAACCGATTAAGGATATCTGGCAGCGGTGGGATTCGAACCCACGCCTCCGAAGAGAGACTGGTGCCTTAAAACCAGCGCCTTAGACCGCTCGGCCACGCTACCGGCGACGGTTTGTGCATTTCTCGAAAAGAAAATATATATACCGAATAAAACTGCGCTAACAAAAATTAAATTTAAAATTAAACCGATTAAGGATATCTGGCAGCGGTGGGATTCGAACCCACGCCTCCGAAGAGACTGGTGCCTTAAACCAGCGCCTTAGACCGCTCGGCCACGCTACCGGCGACGGTTTGTCTCGCATTGTTCGAAAAGAAAATATATATACCGAATAAAACTGCGCTAACAAAAATTAAATTTAAAATTAACCGATTAAGGATATCTGGCAGCGGTGGGATTCGAACCCACGCCTCCTCGAAGAGACTGGTGCCTTAAAACCAGCGCCTTAGACCGCTCGGCCACGCTACCGACGACGGTTTGTGCATTGTTTCGAAAAGAAAAATATATATACCGAATAAAACTGCGCTAACAAAAATTAAATTTAAAATTAAACCGATTAAGGATATCTGGCAGCGGTGGGATTCGAACCCACGCCTCCGAAGAGACTGGTGCCTTAAAACCAGCGCCTTAGACCGCTCGGCCACGCTACGGCGACGGCGACGTTTGTGCATTGTTTCGAAAAAAAATATATATACCGAATAAAACTGCATTTAACAAAAATTAAATTTAAAAATTAAACCGATTAAGGATATCTGGCAGCGGTGGGATTCGAACCCACGCCTCCGAAGAGACTGGTGCCTTAAACCAGCGCCTTAGACCGCTCGGCCACGCTACCGGCGACGGTTTGTGCATTGTTTCGAAAAGAAAATATATATACCGAATAAAACTGCGCTAACAAAAATTAAATTTAAAATTAAACCGATTAAAGGATATCTGGCAGCGGTGGGATTCGAACCCACGCCTCCGAAGAGACTGGTGCCTTAAAACCAGCGCCTTAGACCGCTCGGCCACGCTACCGGCGACGGTTTGTGCATTGTTCTCGAAAAAAAAAATATATATACCGAAAAAACTGCGCTAACAAAAATTAAATTTAAAATTAAACCGATTAAGGATATCTGGCAGCGGTGGGATTCGAACCCACGCCTCCGAAGAGACTGGTGCCTTAAAACCAGCGCCTTAGACCGCTCGGCCACGCTACCGGCGACGGTTTGTGCATTGTTTCGAAAAAGAAAATATATATACCGAATAAAACTGCGCTAACAAAAATTAAATTTAAAATTAAACCGATTAAGGATATCTGGCAGCGGTGGGATTCGAACCCACGCCTCCGAAGAGACTGGTGCCTTAAACCAGCGCCTTAGACCGCTCGGCCACGCTACCGGCGACGGTTTGTGCATTGTCTCGAAAAGAAAATATATATACCGAATAAAACTGCGCTAACAAAAATTAAATTTAAAATTAAACCGATTAAGGATATCTGGCAGCGGTGGGATTCGAACCCACGCCTCCGAAGAGACTGGTGCCTTAAACCAGCGCCTTAGACCGCTCGGCCACGCTACCGGCGGCGACGGTTTGTGCATTGTTTCGAAAAGAAAAATATATATACCGAATAAAACTGCGCTAACAAAAATTAAATTTAAAATTAAACCGATTAAGGATATCTGGCAGCGGTGGGATTCGAACCCACGCCTCCGAAGAGACTGGTGCCTTAAAAACCAGCGCCTTAGACCGCTCGGGCCACGCTACCGGCGACGGTTTGTGCATTGTTTCGAAAAGAAAAATATATACCGAATAAAACTGCGCTAACAAAAATTAAATTTAAAATTAAACCGATTAAGGATATCTGGCAGCGGTGGGATTCGAACCCACGCCTCCGAAGAGACTGGTGCCTTAAACCAGCGCCTTAGACCGCTCGGCCACGCCGACTCGGCAAAAAAAAAAATATATATACCTAAAACCGCGTTTGATATCATTGATTAAAAAGAAAACCAAAATTCGGCCACGCTATGTGCATCGAAAAGAAAAAATATATATACCGAATAAAACTGCGCTAACAAAAATTAAATTTAAATTATTAAACCGATTAAGGATATCTGGCAGCGGTGGGATTCGAACCCACGCCTCCGAAGAGACTGGTGCCTTAAACCAGCGCCTTAGACCGCTCGGCCACGCTACCCGACGTTTGTGCATTGTTTAAAAAGAAAACCTATTCTTCCGGCGAAAAAAATTAAACCGATTGTGCATGGCAGCGGTGGGATTCGAACCCAAAGAGACTGGTGCCTAAAACCAGCGCCTTAGACCACTCGGCCACGCTACCGACGTTTGTGCATTCTCGAAAAAAAAAAAACCGAAAAAACTGCGCTAACAAAAATTAAATTTCGAAAAATTAAACCGATTAAGGATATCTGGCAGCGGTGGGATTCGAACCCACGCCTCCCGAAGAGACTGGTGCCTAAAACCAGCGCCTTAGACCGCTCGGCCACGCTACCGGCGACGGTTTGTGCATTGTCTCTAAAAAAAAAGAAAATATATAAAAGAAAACGAATAAAAATTAAAAAAAATTTCAAGTTTTAAAATTAAAAAATTAAGCCGCTTGTGCTGGCAGCGGTGGGATTCGAACCCACGCCTCCGAAGAGACTGGTGCCTAAAACCAGCGCCTTAGACCGCTCGGCCACGCTACCGGCGACGGTTTGTGCATTGTTTCGAAAAGAAAATATATATACCGAAAAAACTGCGCTAACAAAAATTAAATTTAAAATTAAACCGATTAAGGATATCTGGCAGCGGTGGGATTCGAACCCACGCCTCCGAAGAGACTGGTGCCTTAAAACCAGCGCCTTAGACCGCTCGGCCACGCTACCGGCGACGGTTTGTGCATTGTCTCGAAAAGAAAATATATATACCGAATAAAACTGCGCTAACAAAAATTAAATTTAAAATTAAACCGATTAAGGATATCTGGCAGCGGTGGGATTCGAACCCACGCCTCCGAAGAGACTGGTGCCTTAAACCAGCGCCTTAGACCGCTCGGCCACGCTACCGGCGACGGTTTGTGCATTGTTTCGAAAAAGAAAATATATATACCGAATAAAACTGCGCTAACAAAAATTAAATTTAAAATTAAACCGATTAAGGATATCTGGCAGCGGTGGGATTCGAACCCACGCCTCCGAAGAGACTGGTGCCTTAAACCAGCGCCTTAGACCGCTCGGCCACGCTACCGGCGACGGTTTGTGCATTGTTTCGAAAAGAAAATATATATACCGAATAAAACTGCGCTAACAAAAATTAAATTTAAAATTAAACCGATTAAGGATATCTGGCAGCGGTGGGATTCGAACCCACGCCTCCGAAGAGACTGGTGCCTTAAACCAGCGCCTTAGACCGCTCGGCCACGCTACCGGCGACGGTTTGTGCATTGTTTCGAAAAGAAAATATATATACCGAATAAAACTGCGCTAACAAAAATTAAATTTAAAATTAAACCGATTAAGGATATCTGGCAGCGGTGGGATTCGAACCCACGCCTCCGAAGAGACTGGTGCCTTAAACCAGCGCCTTAGACCGCTCGGCCACGCTACCGCGACGGTTTGTGCATTGTTTCGAAAAGAAAATATATATACCGAATAAAACTGCGCTAACAAAAATTAAATTTAAAATTAAACCGATTAAGGATATCTGGCAGCGGTGGGATTCGAACCCACGCCTCCGAAGAGACTGGTGCCTTAAACCAGCGCCTTAGACCGCTCGGCCACGCTACCGGCGACGGTTTGTGCATTGTCTCGAAAAGAAAATATATATACCGAATAAAACTGCGCTAACAAAAATTAAATTTAAAATTAAACCGATTAAGGATATCTGGCAGCGGTGGGATTCGAACCCACGCCTCCGAAGAGACTGGTGCCTAAAACCAGCGCCTTAGACCGCTCGGCCACGCTACCGGCGACGGTTTGTGCATTGTTTCGAAAAAAAATATATATACCGAAAAACTGCGCATAACAAAAATTAAATAAAAATTAAACCGATTAAGGATATCTGGCAGCGGTGGGATTCGAACCCACGCCTCCGAAGAGACTGGTGCCTTAAACCAGCGCCTTAGACCGCTCGGCCACGCTACCGGCGACGGTTTGTGCATTGTTTCGAAAAGAAAATATATATACCGAATAAAACTGCGCTAACAAAAATTAAATTTAAAATTAAACCGATTAAGGATATCTGGCAGCGGTGGGATTCGAACCCACGCCTCCGAAGAGACTGGTGCCTTAAACCAGCGCCTTAGACCGCTCGGCCACGCTACCGGCGACGGTTTGTGCATTGTCTCGAAAAGAAAATATATATACCGAATAAAACTGCGCTAACAAAAATTAAATTTAAAATTAAACCGATTAAGGATATCTGGCAGCGGTGGGATTCGAACCCACGCCTCCGAAGAGACTGGTGCCTTAAACCAGCGCCTTAGACCGCTCGGCCACGCTACCGGCGACGGTTTGTGCATTGTTTCGAAAAGAAAATATATATACCGAATAAAACTGCGCTAACAAAAATTAAATTTAAAATTAAACCGATTAAGGATATCTGGCAGCGGTGGGATTCGAACCCACGCCTCCTCGAAGAGACTGGTGCCTTAAACCAGCGCCTTAGACCGCTCGGCCACGCTACCGGCGACGGTTTGTGCATTGTTTCGAAAAAAGAAAATATATATACCGAATAAAACTGCGCTAACAAAAATTAAATTTAAAATTAAACCGATTAAGGATATCTGGCAGCGGTGGGATTCGAACCCACGCCTCCGAAGAGACTGGTGCCTTAAACCAGCGCCTTAGACCACTCGGCCACGCTACCGGCGACGGTTTGTGCATTGTTTCGAAAAGAAAATATATATACCGAATAAAACTGCGCTAACAAAAATTAAATTTCGAAAAATTAAACCGATTAAGGATATCTGGCAGCGGTGGGATTCGAACCCACGCCTCCGAAGAGACTGGTGCCTTAAACCAGCGCCTTAGACCGCTCGGCCACGCTACCGGCGACGGTTTGTGCATTGTCTCGGATTAAAAAGAAAAAATATATACCGAATCTGCGCTAACAAAAATTAAATTTAAAATTAAACCGATTAAGTGCATGGCAGCGGTGGGATTCGAACCCACGCCTCCGAAGAGACTGGTGCCTAAAACCAGCGCCTTAGACCGCTCGGCCACGCTACC